>VZTT01061118.1:4714-55909 GCA_013400855.1 Buphagus erythrorhynchus
CCGATCTAGGAGGAAAATGCCTGCTTTTTATAGAGCCATGCAGGGTATGCAGTCATTTTGTTGGGTTTTTTCTCCTTCCTTCCTTCCTGTCTTTCCTGCAATTGAGATGACATGCTTGGTTTTTTTATCCTATTCTCTTCTACACAAAATAGTTTACTTCAGACTTGAGTGAGTTACTGAGGATTTTCTGACCATCATGACAGTGAAAGAAACATCAGGAACTAAGTGAAAGGTTTGAAAAATGTCCACAGGCAGGACTATTCTTCATCATGTACAAGATGGTAAATTATCCTTTGTCAGTGTCTTGGTAGTGCTCACTGTCCCAACTCAGTGCTGGTCATTGTCAGGGACAGGATAATGGACTTTTCAGCATGTTCATTTCCATTAGTCCAGTTTACTGGGGATCTCAGGTCATTGTTTCCAGTCTCCTTCCTCACTTTGATTCCTCAAGGCTGGGATGGAGCTAGCCTTGAAGCTAGCGGTAGTGAAGAAAAAGGAAAAATATGGGTAATTTATGTCCTAATTGGCTTCAGAATACAGAGCAAAACCAGTTGGTTTGCAAGGATAGAAGTAGAGATCAAGGATTTCACAAAATCACAGAATTTTCTTAGTTGGAAGCTATCCACAAGGATGAGTGAGTCCAACCCTTAAGTGAAGGGCCCATACAGGGATCCAACCCACAATCATCTGAAGCTTTTTCTACTTTTTGCCATTATGAGCACCCAAAATCTTGCTTGTGAGTGAAGAGGAAGCACATATTTTATCAATGTGTGTATATCCAATAATTTAATTTTAGTATACTCAAAATCTTATCATTCTAATTATTCTTAGTCCAGATAGAAACCACACATGGTAGCTTTTCCATCATTTCACGTCTTTAAGTCAAAGTTGAATAATCTTCTTTAAATATTATACAGGAAGGAAGGAAAAGGAAAGAGGTAAGACCTAATGCCAAAATGACATGGTAAAACCATAGAAGTTTCAATTCTTCAGGAAGGTAAACAAAACTGTCAGTCAAAACTGTGCTCCCCCTAAAAGCAGGAGCAGCTGTTAGGCATTTGTGGTGAGTGGAAAGTGTCCTCAGTAGCAGTCTAAGGAGGATTTCTGCACATCCCCTCTCCTCAGAGATGAATTAGGATGGGCACACAGAGCCTTACAGACACCTTTCATCTCCTTGTGCCTCCCTTAAAATGCCAGTGTGCCTGAGTAACCCATCTCATGTCCTGACCGCTTTTCCCCCCCTTCAGCCTGAACTCCATCTTCATCACTGTCTGCTTTATTTGCCTCAGCTTTCAAGCAGGGATGCAGTATTACTATCCTAAACCTTATTCCCCCGCTCCCCAGAGAGCTCTGATCTCTGTCCCAGCTGGAGCAAAACCTGCTGCCCACCAGCATCCTCACCGTAGCTCTCCATGCAAAAATCCTCCCTACCATCTTTCCAGGGGTAGGACTTCCTTCCTGCCATGAGAAAAGCCATGCTCTGTGTCACTTGAAGCTTGGATGAGGCCCTGGATATCCCATTTAGTCACTACTGCTGATATTTAGAGATTCTGTATGTGTCTGCTCTGTCACCACTTCCTATGCACCCTTTAATACCTGTGTGTGACTATAACACTGTTGGCTTTCAGAGGAGATCATAAGGCAATGGGAGAGGCCATGTGATGTTCTGGTTCAGCTGTAACTCGCTTATACATATTCCCTGGTATTCCAGCAGTTTGCCAGGTTTAATTTTTAGAAATGCAGTGCATTTCAAATAAATATAAATTTGATACCTAAGAGCACAGAGCAAAATTTCCAGGACATGAGAATATCTATAGGATGCAATAAATGAAGTTATATTTTTAAAATTATTATTATTATTTTAAATTGTTTTGACATGGAGAGAATGGAGTTTAGAGGATAGTAGCTTTATAAAGAAAAAAAGTGACAAAATTTTGCACTGAAGAAGAGAAGGAAATTCTTTTCCCTCTAGAAATAATGTAATTGACACAGAGTGTACACTTTTCACTGTTTAAGCAATGCATTTCTTATGCCTTTGATTATTCCTGCTCCATCTTTCCCATGCATCCAGGATGTTTGGTAGGTCCCTCTGAGTAGTAAAACCACACATTAATTCTATGGACTTTCTTAGTCTATCAGGCATGAGTCCTGGCATTTCTGAGCAATACATTTTTCCAGATTAGACAGCACTTGCTCTGTTCTCTTCTAATTTGGACCCACTCCCAAATCATACTCTTTCACTGGCAAGAATCTCACTTGAGTGAGATTTGACACTTCAGTCGTCAGTGTTTCCGAGATGAACTCACAACTGATATAAATCTAGAAGCTTGTTCTGTTTATGAACAAGTTTCTGTGCAACAAATGTCTGCAATAGCAGCAAACTAAACTAGGGACTCAATGTCTCTGCTGCTGCCATATTCACACTGGTATGAATGGAATGCAATAAATGAAACACTAACCTCATCCCAACCAGTTTGTATCTGTCAGCTTAGCCAAAGTAGCTCATTTCAACTATCAACATGGTACAAACCCAATTTCAAGCCAATTCAAACAGATCAGGTTAAAGTGCAACACAAGTTGCTTCTTAGCTCCCCTGTTATCCATCTACATTGTGGCATTCAAATTACTTGAACACAGATGCACCAGCCTATTATGCTGAACCTTCTCTTGACAGTCATGGGGCTCTGCTCCTTTATTTAAAATCCTAGGCCTTGGAGTCAGATGAATGCCATAGAATCTTAGTTTCTTCATCAGAAGTCTTATAGGTGAAAAAAACAAGAAAGCAAACAAAAGCCCCTAATACATAACCCAATTATTTTGAAAAGTAAGAAATCAAGTAAAAAAAATTGAATAAGCTGTTTTTAAATGTAAAGATTTTCATCTATTCTTAAGATTTCAGGATGCTTTAATTAGATGTCACCTGGATGTCTTATATCCATGGCTTTTTGTAGTTTGAAAAACTGTAAAATCAAAACAGCAAAGAAAAGTTATGTGGCAGATATTAATCCCATCACTCAGGTACATTGGATCTGCTTATGCTTCTCTATTCATGCAAGCTGATCATACCCAAAAGTAAACACTAAAGGGATCATAGTATCAGCAATATAGAACAGTCTGGGTTGGAAGGGACCTTAAAGGTCCTCTGGTTCTAACCCACCTGCCATGGGCAGTGAAACCTTCCACTAGACCAGGCTGCTCAGAGCCCCATCCAACCTGGCCTTGAACACTGCCAGGGATAGGGCACCACAGCTTCTCTGGGCAACCTATTCCAGTGCCTCACTAGTGCTTTTGCCCTAGGAAAAACCTGCTGTCCCCAAGAACAAAGACTTGTCAGAGGAAAGGACGATGAACTAAGCCTGGCAGAAACATGCTAGATGCAATAGCTCCCCTCAGAGCTTTTCAGTGTGCAGTGGATAGAACTGAGATTACTCATTTCATGCATATTTTCCTGCAAAATCTTCCTTTTCATCAGAACTGCACAGGAAGCTCTACACATGTCTAAGAAATTCCCTGTTAAGGGATAATCTTCCCCACAAAGTGTAAGATCACGATGTACTTTATGGTCCCTGCCCGTTCTTATTCTTTCCCTGCCAACAATTCCTTTAGCACAGCTATAAATCCCATTAGGTGAGGTCACCAGCTCAAATGAAGAAAAACATGTTCTTGTGTACATTTCCCAGTGTCACCCCAGGCAATGTATTTTTATGGCAGGCATTTGGGTGATTCCCAGGAACAGAAACCATGTCAGTTATAAATACTTTTGCAAAAAAACCCCAAACCTGTCAAACCATTACCATTAGGACTCCGCTGTTCCTGCAGAGTCATCAGGTGTGATGCTGGCAGCCATTAGCTGCTGTTACTAAAATTCAACCTAATGGTCACTCTGCTGATAATTTTTGGAGCCAGAAACAAGCCTTGATCAGGTGCCACATGAAGAAAGGTAAGCATTAATGTTAATGTTATTATTTTCTGGAAGGAATGTACCTGGTAAATTATGGGCAAACAAATAATTTTTACTGAAAGAAATGCACTCTGCCACTTGTTTCTTTAAAAATATCAGAAAGAGAGACTTTACTTAAAAGTGCCTGTTTAAATGTAATACCACTTATCCTACTTTCACCTTCTTCTGATGAAACCAATAAAATAGAACATATCTGAATAGTCACTCTTTGAAAAATGACACATCTCTAACTTTTTTGCATTGTTGCCATTTGTGGTATCCAGTTTCAGATTGTTCCAGTCTTTTGAAAACAACATGCAGTTGGAAACCCCTTCCCAATACATATCCATTTAGTAGTGGGTCAACCTTTTGGCTTGAACAATAATTAGTGACAAGATTTAAGAGTTTGCTCTGCATAAATGCTTTTGGATCTTTTTATGACGTCTCCTGTAGAAAGTTGTCTAAGACAATAAATGCTCATTACACTGAAATTTCTGTGTGTTCTGTAAGACCTTATGATACTTTTCTCCTGTATTTTTATGCATTTTAATGCTGCCAACAGTGCATTTAATACATAGCAGTTTCACGTTCCTTTTTTCTTGGAAATTGTTCATTATGTGCTTATGTTACTTTCCTTCTTTGATGGAGTTCCACAAAGAACTTTCCTAGAACCAGAAAACAAAAGCAGAGGAACTCTCTAAAGTGCCACAATAGCAGGAATTTTCCAAGAGAAATTAGCAGTCACAGGTCAAATAGGAAAATTACATTCCCTTTGATTCCAGTCATGTTTGTTTGCTAATCCATTTCTTTTCTGATATTCCAGTCTTCTGGGCAGAATGAAAAAAGATTTTGAAAACTATTCCTGTTAAAAAAGGTGTTCTATTTGTCCTGGTGGATAAATGGGTTCTCCCTACTGTGAATTATTCTTTTGATCAGCTTTGCTGCAAGGTGATTAACACCCATTTTTGGGCCAGTAACATGTTTCCAGTATACCAGTTTCAAGGTCTGAAGCCTCATTGTCCTGTAAGGCTGGAGTGTTCTGCATGGTGAATCAGAGACCCTGAGTTGCTGAAGGGGACATATTACATTTGTTAGAAGCTGGAGATATCAGGCTATCGTCCTGGAAAGTCATATTTTCAAAATAGAAGCACCATTTTTAAGGAGGGTTTATGCATCCTTTTTAAGCTTAATTTCTTGGGTTAATTGAAAACTGAGACATCTAGCTGCATGTCTGAAAGGGCACAAAGTTTGAATATTTTAAGCATGAAAAATATCTGTAAAACATTTAAAATGAATTTTCTGTAACCTATGTAGCATATGTGTAACAGCTTAATTTATTTGGCAGACTGAGATTTGCTTCATAGGCTTCAAAACTTTGTTTCCAAAACATTTGAATTTAACATTTCTCAGTGTGTGCTTATTTGGCAAAATCTCTGAAAACTTCAGCTATCATCTACCATGACAAAATTCTAATCTTGTCTAACATAAATGGAGTTTTTAATGCAAAGAAGACAAGAAAAGAAGACTCAAAGCAATGAGAAGAAATCACACTGGACAGATATTTTCAAATGTGATTAATGTATGGTACTCACTTCCTTGTGATTGTTTTAGGCACAGAAGGTAATGTAGAGAATGTCTGATAATAAAACTGTCATATAAGTAATTTGCTTTCAAAATCATGCACTACAGGCGCTGTTTTTTTTTTTTTTTTTAATCAGGACAACTCTGAAATTCAGTTGGTTATTATTTTACTATTTTTCAATTTTTAATTCTAGTTAAAACTTTTTATAATGTTCATCTTTATGTATTCAATACATGAGTGACCCAAGTCCCATGGAAAGCACTAATTACACCTGGCCACATCACATTGTGGGGAAAGGAGATACTGTGGGAGCTTAACTGAAATTTATGCCCTTATAAACATAGGGTTTACATCATACATAAAATCAGATACAACTCGGACGTTCTTATTATAAAAAAAATTGCAAAACAATCCTGGCTGCCTGCAGGACAACCTCGTTAATGACATTGCATGGAAGAGAAGTGCTGTAACTGAAAGGATGTCACTTCAAATGAATTTTCCCAGCAGAAGCTACTGCTGAATCATCTTATTTCCTGTACATTGAAACAAATTGAAAGCAAGGACCTTCCCAGTCATAACATGTTACTGGAAATTCAGTATTGGAATATATTCTATGCTTTAAAAGTACAAGAAGTGAAAGATGCCTTAACTGAAGGTACTGCATGTGCTGCTGCCTTTTCAGGTGAGATATACAGGAAGGCAAGAAAGCATTCAAATAAATACAGTCATTTGGAAATCAAGTGCATTAAAATGCACAAAGTCTGGAAGAGCATTTTCAGATATACCTTTAAGTAATCTAAGGAGGAAACTGGAAGTTTGCTGAATTAAATGCTTGACAAGAAACCAGAGTTGTAAAGCCAGCTCTGCTATCCTCATTATGTGTGGGATGTGTGGGATCTTGGCTTTCAGCAAGCTGCAGTGCAGTTCTCTCCAAGCACTGTGCTGGGAAGCTGTCCAAGGGATATTGACTTCTGGTTTTCTGGATCCAGGAAATAGTACTGTCAAGTCCTGAGGGTAAAACTAATCCTTATTTAATTAAGACTTTTGATTAACTGAGTTTGGGTAAACAGGATGGCAAAGTAACCAAAATATTTTGAAAGCAAAATATAGGAACTAAGAGGCAGGTCCTCATCCAGCTACTTGTCAGTAAAGATAGACTCTTAGTCTCTCTGCTCTTGCAGCTTCTGGGGATAAAAATGCAGACTGCTGGCTGCAAAGGGATCAGTGTGAGCAGAGATGGGAGAACTCTTTGGTAGAATTTGTGTAAGGCACCTATCAGCAGTGCTTTATGGCATTAGCTGTGCTACCAACTGTGTTAGAAGAAAAAAAAAGAACCTTTGTACTGGGTCTGCTTGAAATGAAATTAATTTTCATAGCAGCCTGGAGAACACAGTTTTGGATCTGTGGCCAAATCATTGTTGATAACATATTTTAGCTATTACTGAAAAGTATTTTTCCAGTGTCAAAGTTCAAAGCCTTTTCTTTTTCCTACTTTCCCTTCCCCAGTAGCTAACAGTGGACAAGAAGCTGGGAGGAGACACAATCAGGACAGCTGACCCAAGCCAGCCAAAGGGCTGTTCCAACCCTGTGTTGACATGCTCAGCTATGAAAGCTCAGAGAAAGACAAAGAAAGTTGGATGTCTGACATTTGTCTTCCCAAATAACCACGGCATGCAATAAAGCTCTGCCTTCTAGAAATGTCTGAACATACACCTGCTGATGAGAAGTAGTGAATGAATGCTTTGTTTTGCTTCACTTATTTATTAAACTGTCTGTATCTCTTTATAATGGTTTTTTGCTTTTGTTTTTCTGATTCTGTCTCCCATCCCTCTTGGGAGGCAACTGGGTGGAGCTTACCTGCTAGCTTGGGTACCAACCCACCACAATCTTGCAGCAAGGCCCTAACAAGTTCTTCTCTCTGCCTCTCCCTCCAAACCTTCGGGTTTAAATATTTTTCCCTTTCAGCTTATACAAAACACATTCAGGGGATACTCAGTAATGGACCATAATAAGAGACATAAGGATGCAGTTGCATACTTAATTCAGGCGCACAGCAGTGAGGACACATCAAAGTTGGCACATGGAAATTAAGACTGGCATTTCTTGAGTGAGCTGCTCCTTTGATTCTGAATTGTCCAAATGCTGTTTCATGCACGTGATGTAACTGCTCTGGCCGTGTGGCTGGCCTCATTGGAACGCCGTGCCAAAGGCTGTGCTCAGTGGTCGCCACGCAACCGCATTGATTTCCGTGCGATCGCACAGGCGTGTTTGCAGACAGAACATCACCTCAGTGGCCTGCCCTCCTCCACTGCAGAATCACCCACTGCTTAGGTCTTATTTTTGTCATCAGAGCTGGTTGTGCTTGCATAACTAATGTGTCAGTGTATGAGTGATTCTGTTCTCCAGTCTGTACAAAGGCAGGTCACGCCAGGTCATCCCAGGAGAGCTTCTTCCTAAATTACTTCCTTTGCCTCCTCACTCATTAGCTTATCAGAATGCTCTTTCCAATTTATCAGATAAAATGTGATTATTTTACTTTACAACAAAAAACAATTAATTTTAAGAAGAGAGGAGAAATGTTTTGAGGTACTACCAAAGTTCTTTGACAAAATTTTTGGATGTGCTTAGTGTTCAGATCATTCTGAACTGTCATGCTCCACAGATAGAAAGGCTCTATGTGCAAATGTGGGGTAAATAGGCCCCTGATCCAAGAAACACATTGATTCTTAAGGAGGGTGACAAAGGTCCCTGCTCCAGGAAAAAAAACATGCATTTATTCCCACAGAGGACTGAACAGATCCCCACCTCACAGACAGCAAGGTGACATGTACTAACACACACTAAATATGTGCCTGCCCTAAGGAGGGACACATGATGTATCCAGCTCTGGAGTCCTCAGCACAGGAAAGACCTGGATCTGTTACAGAAGGTCCAGATGAGGGTCACAAAGATCATGAGAGCGGCAGCCCACCCCTCCTGTGAAGAAATGCTGAAAGAGTTGGGATTGCTCAGCCTGGAGAAGAGAAGGCTCCAGGGATTCCTTAGCCTTCCAGTACCTAAAAAGGGCCTATAGAAAAGATGGGGATAGACTTTTTAACAGGGTGATAGGACAAGAGGCAATGGTTTTAATCTGAAAGAGGGTGGACTCAGACAAGGTGCAAGGAAAAAATGTGGGTGGTGAAACACTGGAACAGGTTTCTCAAGAGAGGTGGCAGATGCCCCATCCCTGGAAACATTCAAGACCAGGCTGGATGGGGCTCTGAGCAACCTGGTCTAGTGAAAGGTGCCTCTGCCCATGGCAGGGTGTTTGGACTAGATGACTTTTAATGGTCTCTTCTAATCCAAAAAATTCTTTTGTTCTCTTCATTCCTGGGAGTGCCTGTGACTTTGCACTTAATGAGGATAAAGTTTAAGTTTAAACAGGCCTGTCCTCCCAGGACTGATATTGATTTTTCAGGAGGGTTAGAGAGGTCCTCACTACCAGTTACTGGTATCACAGCATGTACTACTCTCAGACTTTCTCTTCCTCTGTCTGGAATTCCCTGCTCCTTGGCAAATAATTTGTGCCATTACTGTACCCAGCCATCTCCTCAAAATGTCTTTTTCAAAATATACCTGAATGTTTTATGCTCAGTCTGAAAATGAAGGAAAATTTTATAACTACCTTGATTTCTTCAGCAATTATCTGTCACACTGTATGTCCTCTGCAGCTTTAATGACCTGTTGGAAGCAGAAGGATAAAAAAACAGCAGTGAGGAGAAAAGTTTAATAAATACCCATTAGCATCTACCTTATAACCCATGAGACACAATTTAAATGATGGATGCTTCTACCTTGGTCCTCATGGCTGGACTTCTTACTCACCCAGCTGTGCCGAACAGCAGGGATCAGTGTTGCCAGGGAGCCAGCTAACAGCATCTTGGTACAGTCATAGCCTGGGCCATAGAGTGCAGCAGGCTGCAGGCTGCTTTAATAAACCCACAGCACATTGTACCTACACAAGAGCAGCTGCTCCAGCCCCTCCTGCCAGTTTACTCCAGGAGGTATCAGGATCAGGAGAATATTGGCACTGGCAGTGCTGACTGCATGCATCAGAGTGAGCAGCACCAGCTTCATGGCCTTTTGCCTGAGAGCTATGAGATCCTCCTGATAATGAGATGTTAAAGATGAGATATAATTTTGTCACTATGTCATCAAATCACTTGGATGGGATTTTAATGTGTTTTTGACTGGCTTTCTGCCTGCAGGATTCCTCAAGGGTATTCTTTTCTGTTCTTAGTGCCTGTATGGGCAAGCTGGGTTTCCCACATCCTAGCTTGAGTCCTGAAGAAATTAGATGCTGACTTGCAGAGGAATTTGCTGTTGTCTAGACCCAAGTCGTTTGTTCTCAGAGAACAAAGTGAAATGAGACCTGTATGAGAGTGTTGGAATAAGGGAAATAAGCTTCCATGGGAAGCAGAGGACAGAAATAATAACTCCATTAGAATAATTTTTCAAAAAGGCTTGATGTTTTAAATCAATTAAATCAACTTCAACTCTTTGAAATATGAATATATACTCTTAGTAAATCATACATGTTAGATATCAAATTAGGTGTCTACCATTTAACTTTTCAGAGGAACACTGATGTCTCACTGAGACTGGAGATGTCACATTTAGGAAGTAGCTGTAAGATGGAAATAAATCTTTTCTTGGAGGACAGTAACTGCAGAATAAGTCTAGACAACCTGCTCTAGGCTGGGTTAGGAAGACAAATCTTAAAAGGTAAAGGTCAGGTAGCAGATATTGTGTTTCCCTCAGTCTATGCTTAGCATCTGTGGATAATAGGCAAAAAAAGTCCAAACTGCTCCAAGTTAATTTACGTCAATAAATGAAGTAAAGGCCTCCAGCACATGACCCAGATGAAGCAGCTCTCCAAGGATAGTGCTCAGAGCTAGTTACTGGTTCCTGCCTTCAACATTCCCCAACCAAGGAATGAACTGCTGTCCTTTGTCTCTCCCTCTGCTTTATCAGAGGTTACAATTCGCTCCTTTTTGTGGATTTACATGGTAATAAAATTGCCTGCACTTGGAAGTGTTAAATAATCCTGATCATAAGTTCTAAGAGAGATATTCCTGAAAACCAACATATTTTGCCAGAAATGGGAATGAATGGGTGGGGGTGGGTTGAGGATGGGAACCACCTGAGCCAGGTGCAATAAATAGAATAGGCTTTCTTCTGTGCTCTAGTCTTGTTCCTTGACCTGAGTCCTTGCCAGAATGAGCAGCTGGGTTTCTGTAAGAACATAGTCCTATTGAAGATACTGAGGTGGGGTATTTTCCTAGGATAAATAAAATGAAAAAAAGTCTGAACTTTTTTTTCTATCTATATTATGTGGCTGGGTGTATTAGAACAGCAAAAAGAAAGGCTCCTGTCCCTGAACAAGAATTTGCAAGACCAAGACCAAAGTAATCTTGGGAGGTACATTTCACATGGCTGTCATTCTATTGCTTGAATAGCTGTTCAGGGACTTATTAGTCACAATGGACTCTTCTTCTTGTCTTCCAGTTGCTCAATTAGAAGAGCATGGGTCCTAGGTAAGGCTTATGCTATATTTGCTGTGTTGGTACAGATATACCATAGTCTGATATCCTATTTGCAACTTATTAGTAAGGTGAAAATAAAATATGAGCCACCAATGTGCACTTGCAGCCCAGAAAGCCAATTGTATACTGGACTGCATAAAAAGGATTGTGACCAGTGATCAAGGGAGGGGATTCTGCCCCTCTACTTTGCTCTTGTGAGACCCACTTGGGTGCTGTGTCCAATTCTGGGGCCCCCAGCACAAGAAAGACTTGGGCCTGTTAGAGCAGATCCAGAGAGGAGCCACAAACATGATTTGAGACCTGGAGCACCTCTCTTATGGAACTGGACTGCATAAAAAGGATTGTGACCAGTGATCAAGGGAGGGGATTCTGCCCCTCTACTTTGCTCTTGTGAGACCCACTTGGGTGCTGTGTCCAATTCTGGGGCCCCCAGCACAAGAAAGACTTGGGCCTGTTAGGGCAGATCCAGAGAGGAACCACAAACATGATTTGAGACCTGGAGCACCTCTCTTATGGAGACAGACCAAAAAAGCTGGGATTGTTCAGTCTGGAGAAGAGAAGGGAGCCTACAAAAAAGAGGAAGAGAGACTTTTCACATTGATAGGTAGTGACAGGACAAGGGGCTTTTAACCTGAAGGAGGATGAATATACATTGGACATGAGAATTTTTTTTATGAGGATAGTGAGGATACTGGCACAGGTTGTCCACAGAAGTTGTGGATGCCCAATCCTTAGAAATATTCAAATACAGATTGGCTGGGGCTTAGAGCAACCTGCTCTAGTGGAAGATGTTGCTTGCCATNAGCCTACAAAAAAGAGGAAGAGAGACTTTTCACATTGATAGGTAGTGACAGGACAAGGGGCTTTTAACCTGAAGGAGGATGAATATACATTGGACATGAGAATTTTTTTTATGAGGATAGTGAGGATACTGGCACAGGTTGTACACAGAAGTTGTGGATGCCCAATCCTTAGAAATATTCAAATACAGATTGGCTGGGGCTTAGAGCAACCTGCTCTAGTGGAAGATGTTGCTTGCCATGACACTGGATTTGGATTAGATGATCTTCAATGCTACCTTCCAACACAAACCATTCTATGATTTTATGATTCCAGTTCACTTCTCTTTAGGCAACGAATCCTGTCTCCAGTCTAACTCCCTTTTTTTGATGGAGGAAGTGACTTAACCATAATTTGAGTCTTGGTAGAAGTGGGAACACTGCAAAGGTAAAAAGAAAATACAGATTTGAGGACATATGGAAGGACAAGAATGCCTATGAATGGAGTGGTGTTTTCTGTGGATGACTATGATGTGGTTTCAATCTCACATAAAGCAGATCCTGTCCTACATATGGCACCATTCAGCTGCCCCTCCATTCAGTGCAACCCCTTGTGGAACTGCCCCAGTTTACCCCAGAGGAAAACCAGCATGCAGTTGCATCAGTCCAATGCATGATGCAAGTTGTGACTCAGAGGCAAGAAAAAATGACTAATGAAGAAACTTCATATTATCTAAAACCTTGGAGAAAAATCTGTGCTAGATTTCCCTAGATAAGCTCAGAAACTGGAAATCCTTTATCCCAAAGATGGACTTACATGAAGGCTGGTACTACATTTAAGAAAAAGGCTTATCAACAATCTTATGGAAAGGGGAAATCAGCTTGCATTTTATAATGAGAAAAAAGCTCTTCATTTGCGGTCTCAAGAAGGCCAGTAGAGCAGTTCTTAGAGCAAGCCCTTATACCTCTCAAGCTCTATCACACAGGCATTTTACTGCTATTCATTACATGTAAATGTCTCTTTGTCCCAACACAAACTTGCAGCTGTCAACACAGCCAACACTAACTACCAGGAAATGAATCTGTCTGAGAAGGAAACGTTGCAAGCTATCAAATCCCCACAACGTGCTAAAACATCCGTAGAGGCAGGCTGCCAGGAGTTTATTATAAACTATGGACCATATGTTCTTTTTGGCTTCCATAGTCTTGAACAAGGAAATGTGTCATCAAATAATCTCGAAGGGAAGGGAGAATGAACTGTGCAGGGGAAGAATCATAATGATACTTCACTGGGATGGTACCCCAACGTCTGCTTTCCTGAAGAGTGTGAAGGCTTAAAAGACCAATAGAGATATAAAAAGGGGGTTGTTACTAGAGTGTGGATAGGAATAAACTTGGCAGGAACTCCAGCATATGGCAACCTCAGGAGATGTGATGGGTGTCTAAGGAAAAGCTGCTATCATTCATGCTGGTTCAAGAAACAATAATTTTCTAATGTATGTATCACTCCTGGCTATAGTCAAGAGAAATATGTCCAGACATGTATGTATCACAAAACTCAAGATTAAGCAGACAGGTGACCCCATTATCTAGGTTTGCTGATCATGCTGTTGAACAAGCTCCACATATCTGCAGTGTAGATATGATTGGTGTTGAAAAAGGAATGAAGCTGGTAAAATAGACCCACATAGAAATGAGACTGAACTGAGTCTACATCAATCTTCATCATCTCAAGCTGGTAATACTCCTTTACAGGCTAATGTTTTCTACACTGATACCAGACAGTGCAGGTATCACTGCCTTAGAACACTGAACACCATGGGCTGTGGCATATTTTTCTTCATTTACCTGACAGGTAAATGTCACCGCTACCCAGAATTACTCTCACAGTTCAATGCAGTGCCCTTTAGAGCTTGAATACATGTTGACAAGCAGACACTAAGGGTGAATCAGCAGTGCCTCAGGTGAGGAGACCAATGAAAACAGAGATTGTGGGACACGGTAGGAAGCTTCAAGCATATGCTTCAAGCACAGGCAAGGTTAGGGCAGAAGTTGAGTGTGTTCTTGCAAAGATGAGGTTGGCCAATTGATGACAAAACAGAAGCACAGTTATGAAAAACAAATAAACCAAAACATATTTCACTGAAGCATAACCTAAGTTACAGGAGATAGATTTAGACTAGATATAAAGAAGAAACCTTTTACAATAAGGGTGGTGAAACACTGGAACAGATTGCTCAGAGGTGCCCTGTTTCTGGAAACATTCAAGGTCAGGCTGGATGGGGTTTTGAGCAACTTGATCTAGTTGAAGATGTTCCTGCTCATTGTAGGTAGTTTTGACTAGATGACCTTTGAAGGTCCTTTCTAACCCCAGTTATTTTATGCCTCTATGATTCTGTCTGAATCTCATCTTTTTTCTTAGCTGCTCCATAGAATTTTGCTCTAGGAAGAATCTTGGCTGACAGAGCAGAGGGAACAGATTCCACAGCACCTCCTCTTCTGGGGTGAATTAATTTAATTTTCCTCAAATTGAATGTGTTTAGTTCACAGCAGTAATTAGTAAGCAATCCTTCTGTCTTTATCTTGATCTACAGGCTTTTTTCTCCTGTTATTCCTATTTTTTACCCTTTTCCACTTCTGTTTTAGGGAGGTGGGAAGTGAGCAAGCAGCTGGGGGGAGAGTTAAGTTGTTAGCCATGGCCAACCCACCACAGTTTAACATCCCTACATGGTATGCACATAATAGACTTAACCGATTATGTATTTTTTCTACCTTATTTCACTGTCTCAGCTTTCAACATTTTTGGATTCTTTCCTGACTTTTAGATGCTTAAAATTTTGTCAAACTTAAGACCTGGTCTGAAACCTGCAGTTCTGTGTGTTCACCTCTGACATTTTGGAATAAATATCAGCAGTCCTAATAAAAAAAAAATCTGCTTTAGTATAAACACTCAAAAATTCATTCATTAAGAACATCCAGCAAGTCTGTGCTTTGAGTCTATACCTATAATTTAGTTGGCAGTCTCATAACAATCTTCAGCTTTGCCCAGTTAAAATAGCGTTGGAGCTTCAGTTTTTTTGTGTGCTGTAGAGACCAGGATAAGGGATTGCCATTCATTTATTTCATATGTGCATGGTGCATGATCAATCTCTGTGATGCAACCAAGAGTTCCCTTGTCCTTTGGAGCACACCCAGAGGGCACAGATAGAGTGTTATGCCAAGGCCTTGAAGGGGCATGTACACCTTGTATCAGGTATTGTTTGAGCTTATAATGTTCCTCTTTCCTACACATGAAAATCATATATAAATGCTGTGTGGGGACAGTTCAGCATGATGCTTTTATTTCAAACTTAAATGCCGTAAGTATCTTCTAACTAAGCATGACTATGCTAGGAAATTCCTTTCTGTGTCTTGACTCCCATATACTCTGCCTCAGAATGTGCTACTTCTTTGTTTTTCTGTATTGGAACTAATAGAATCAACACGGTGCAGCTGTGAG
Source organism: Buphagus erythrorhynchus (assembly GCA_013400855.1). Lineage (NCBI taxonomy): Eukaryota > Metazoa > Chordata > Aves > Passeriformes > Sturnidae > Buphagus > Buphagus erythrorhynchus. Next base: position 20,100 of record VZTT01061118.1, read on the forward strand.
AGTGACGCAGCAGAATAGCTGTGTATCTTCATGCACATGACATCCTGTGACAAAAGAAATCTCACATTTTGAAGATTTAAAATGTCTTAGTTTCATTAATTTTTTCCTCAAGGGGAGCCAACATGATTCTGAATAGGAAATAGTACAACTTAAATTCTACTACACCAATCTGTCAAGATGGCAAACATGAAAATTATATCAAGAATATGCTACACTTCAAATTTTATTCAATTCATAATTATTTTCATACTTCCCAGGCAAGATTTAGGAGTTTCTAAAGCAAGGCTTAAATGCGAAGCATATGGCAGATGAAGTGATGCTAATAACAATGGGGACTAATGAGAAGAGAAATGTTTTGCTAACAAGCATATTTTACTTTGCAGGTTTTTCCTGAGGATTAAAGAAGAAACTTGGAATTTGAGATCTGGCAGAGAAAAATGATAGAATTCCTTCAGGATCTGAGTATTTAACCTCTAAAAGCCCAGGGTGAATGGACTGCCTTTCACATTTTCTAGGAGAAAACACAACAATTATTGATGGAATTATCAGTTCTGGTTGAGCTTTTTGTTTGCTTTGTTTGGTATTTTTGTTTATTTGTTTGCTTTGTTGGATTGTTTCATTTTTTTTCAGAGAGCCTTGAGAGTTCAACAAGGCCTGACAAAACTAGTAAGATTTGCCTCCTTGAAAATATATGTCTGAAGTGGCATTAGTTGGTTGTTTTCATCTGCAGCTCTGTCTTTCTGCCTCTACAGCAATGAACAAGGGTTTCTAGATGTTTAACAGATTTCTTTCACATATGTTCCCTCATATCACCTCAAGGAAAGATAAACAACCTCCTCTCAACTCTGTTGCACCAAAGTTCCTAATTTCCAGATATTTAACTTCCATACTAACTGTAGCAGAGTGAAAAGACAGCCTGCAAACAAACCCAGATACAAATTCATTCTGACTTTGAGTTAGCTAACAATCTGTGCTGAAAGAAAGGGACACTAGCAAGAAGAGGTATTTTCCCAGGTTTTTATGTTAGGTTATTGTGACTGGTGGGGATTTAGCATTTGGATAGGCACTAGACTAAGGATGGAATATATCATTAGATTGAGGAGGGGCCAGCTGAGAATTCAGCTTGGGAGGCAGAACACAATGGATAGCTGCCATGTGCAAAACCTGAGGATTTTCAGCTGCTATGTGAACCCTAATCTTCCCTATCTCTGATGTTCCCAGGACTGTTTTCTGGGATGAAGAATGATGAATCTGTCATTCAAAATGACATTCAAAAAAATTTGGGATGATCCTGAGCCCTTGCTGAGGCCAGTACCACTCAGATTGGTTATTGGTTAAGAGAGTGCTCATTGGTCTTGGCCAGAGCTTCCACAGTCCAAAGATCCAGGGGGTCATCACATTCCTACCTATTGTTTACAGCACTATAGGTAGACTTAGCCAGTGAGTTCACTTTGGGGAGTGCCCTTGCCTCTCACCACTTAGGAGGGTAACTCTCTGCCCATGATAATTTCTGAACTCTTGTTCACATTCCCATTTGTTAGGCTTCATGGGAAAACTGCATCAAACTCCAGGATAAAGGCAAACACTATCCAATACTCAAGTGAATTCCTTAGAAAAGCATACCTCTGAATAGTCCAGCCAAAGCCACCATTGTCCCTGTGTGCCAGTACCCCAAGCTCCTTTCAGCACCAACTATCTAGTCCATGGTTTCTGCATTTCTGGAGTACCTCATCAATATTTGTCAACTTACATTTCTTTGACCATTGATACTCTATTCCATCATGAACTTAAACTTTACCCTCATTAAGAGCAAAGTCCTGCACCTGGGGAAAACTCCATGTACAAGTATATGCTGGAAAGCATCTTGGCAGGAAAGAACCTTGGGGTCCAGGTAGACACCAAGTTGAGCAAGAGCCAGCAATATGTCATTGCTGCAAAGAAGGCAGATGGAATCTTGGGTTGCATTAGGCCAAGTACTGCCTGCCTGTTGGTCACATCTACTCTGCCCCACCTGCAGTATTGTCTCCAGTTCTGAGCTACTCAGTACCAGAGTCATGGGCACACTGGAGAAAGCTGAACAAGGGGCCACAAGGGTGATTAAAGGGCTGGTGCACCTCACATATAAGGAAAGGCTGAGAGAGCTGGAACTGTCAAGCCTGAAGAAAAGTCTCAAGGGATATTTTAAAGGAAGGTGCAAGGAGAGCAGAGACAGGATCTTTTCAGTGCTGTTCACTGATCAGAAGTGATTGGCACAAACTGATACACAGAAGGCTTCCTCTGAATATCAGGAAACACTTTTTTAACTGTGATGGTAACCGAGCACTGACAGATTGACCAGTAAGTTTGTGGAATCTCCATCCCTGGAATTATTCAGAAGCTCACTGTATATGAGTGACTTGGAGAACTAGCTGTACTTAGTCCCACTGTAGTGTGGGAGTTGGACCAGATGATCTCCAGAGATCTCTTCCAGTCTCAACTATTCTGCAATTCTGTGAACATCTGGAAGCTTTTCCTTCAAAACATTACCATATAAAGTCCCCACAGAGTTGCTGCTTATTGATAACTTGACTAATTCCATGGTTATTTGTAACAAATTCTCATTCTGTCATAGTGATTTTTTCCAGACTCAAAGGCTTTGTCCACAATGAAAAAAACCTGTTTTCTGAAAGACTGTATTTTAACTGCCCAGAGGAGGCTTAACCAGAGTGTTAGGCCTGTCTTGTAGTGACGGAAAAGGTCACATTCAGGTTTGCCCTTCATTTCAGGTTTAGACACTGAAAATTAGCTACAGGGTAGGTATTTAAAATACTGTTATAGATGATTGAGACCTTAATCCTCATTCAGTTGCCTCAATATAGAGTGTAATGTCATTGGAACTTCCTGGTAAAGACACCTGCAATAGGGCTGGTTACCATGATAAAGAACCTATAAGAAATCCATATCTTTTTAAAGAAGTGGTTGGAGGCTCAAATGGGTCTGCAGGTGTCTGGATATATGGGCATAATCAGTACAATCAAGAGCAGAGTAGAAGGCAGTTTTGGTAGAGATCAGCCACTAGGAGGGCAGTCCAGATATTCACATCTAGACTTGAGTGCCTGTATTCACAATGGGGCTGGTAGCTCTGTCATGGTACCTATAGCATACCTACATGTTCCTGAAAGGCTGCCTAAAGACCAGGAAGAATATCTTGGCTTGTTTATCTTGATAGATTGGCATTTGTCAAAGTAGTCAGGGCAGACAGATTTCTGACTGTAAGTAATGGCAGTGCAATGAAATGCAGTTTGGGAGAGGGTCCACCAACCTTTATGAAGCCTCTCTTAATAAGGATATATCCTTGTTTAGGGAACAACAGTTTTCAGGAGTCAGAGGTGGCACAACTTGTTATACCTGCTCATTGCAAATTAGTGCATAAGAGCATTCTTGAATTACAAATACATCTCCCAAAAGGTGAGGAGCAGACTCTGTGTATCCTCACAGTGAAAGCAGAGCACAGGCCGAAGCAAAAGCATTTGCTTTGTGTGGGAGGAAACCTAGGCCAGTGATACAGAATTACCTCCCACACTTTGGCTGGTATGTGTCACACTTTGAAAAGGGTATTAAACATTAGATGAGACAACAGAGAAACTTGCAGTCAACTGGCATTTTGTTCTGCTCTGTCTGCACCCCCTACACTTCTCTGAATGCCATTCCAGTATTTTCCTTTCGGCAAAATTCTAAGTTTGTTAAATCTTCCATTGATCCAGTGAAGTTCCTGCAGGTCTCCTTGTTCTGCAGGTGCTGCCTAGATCTCTTTGCCAGGGTAGTGTGAGAGCTCTGCTCTCCCCATTCCACCAGTTTCCTTCCAATGCCTGGCCTGCACCTTACCACGAGCAATCTAGGTGGTGTCCCACATGTGTGCCGAGATCCTGTGCTTGCAAACTTTGGTTAAGAATGCAGGAGAGTTCAGCCTTGGAAGTGTGATCTGTAAGGTTGAGAGGGTAAGAACACAAGACATGTTCTACCTTGTCCTGCTGTCCATCTGACCTAATTCTGCATCTCAAGACAGCATGTGAGCCTGGCCTGTGCAGTCACTGGTTTAAAGGTAGTGGTGATAAATTCCTGTGTTGTCCTTTTACTATCTTCTTATGTGCTTGCTTTCCAAGAACTTACCTATTAGCCTTATGGACCTGCCATATTTCTATCTGCAGGGTAGAGGCATATGCATGATGTCTAAGGGCAGAATAATTTTCAGGTCAGCTAGTCCACTAAAGATAAAAAATCGACTCGATTCCTTCACCTCCTTGTTAAGTCCAAATCTTGTGCATTACAACAAGCTATTTCATTGCTCAGAAAAAAACCCTATATCACATCCCACACGGAAAAAATGAACACACCCATCCTCCTTGCAACAAATTCTGTAAGCCCACATCAGAATATTGACCACACTATATGTTTTTTCTTTCCTGGCTTTGGCTGGTCCTTTGTTATTAAAAGAAAAGCAATAAAAAAAATCTAGGCCTTCCAAAGGCAAGTACTACTGGGGTAAAAATCATTTATGCTAGTGCAACTGAAAATAAAATTTGTCCCATTCTTATCCTTTTTTCTCCCATCAGCCTCCCCCTTCTGTGTTTCATTTATTCTCTCCCTCCTTCTGCAAGATTTTCCTTAAATCATATCTTCCCTCAAGGCTTTGCTGTGTCTTTTCCAAGAACATTTTGTGTTTGAATTCCTCTGGTACATTATAATTGTCTGAATGAGGTAGCACATTTATCATGACCCAGACCATGTATTTTAACTTGGAGTGGAGAAGTGGGAAAATTTATAACACTATGGAATAATTTACAGGTTTAAGCTATCTGCCTTTTTTTTTATCCTCTGATAAATATGATTTTCGTTCTCATTAATGATCATGGCAGCATGTCACAGTTATAAGCTGTTATTTTACCTTCTGATTACAGCAGCACCTCTTAGCCATGGATTTCAATAATGTTTGCAGTCTTGTAGTACTCCATTTAAGAGACAGGTAGTTTATTATTGCTTTCTGAAAGACAATGAACTTCAATGCTTTACTGAAGATTTGCCAACAACCAGACAAAAACCTAACCCAAACATCCCTTTTTCTTTATGAACAACTTTCAGTGACATTCAGCTCAGAAGTAATTTCAGGATTGGGATGTGCTGTTGAGTGCAGAGAGATGCTGATTTAGACCAAAGCCTTGTATTTTTATAATAGAAGTCGGGTCAAATGAATCACAGTGTTGGCTGCCATGTCATTACTGAAACTTGGGAAGTTTCTTAAGGCAGAAAGAAGACTAAAAAGGATTTGGTTATGCTTCTCTTGCCAAAGTGTTCCAAGTCAGAGGACCGGTGCTGCGTTGCTGGTGTGCCCACAGGCTGTGCTGGTGCTGTGTGCTGCACTGGACAGCCCATGGCCTGACTGCCTCCTGTTTGACCAGCTGAGGACTTGGACTGCTTCAGCTTTGCTGCCCTTTGCCCTGTGCAGACCTCCAACTGTGCCACCTCTCAGGGTGTGCAACACAAACCCTGGGCTTCCCACTGTGCAAACAGCTTCCTACTGGCCTGAGACCCACAGCCTCACATCTACTGTGGATCTGAACAGGGAAAAACCCCAGGTGAACTGAGCAAGAATTATGGTTTTGAGTCTTCAAGGGACTCATCCCATTGAACTTGGAAGAGACCCAGGTCCTAGGGCTGTGTAGCCTTTCTCCCTGGCTTCATGGCAAGATACTCTCTCAGCAGGATGTTTCCTCAGATTTATATAGCAGGGCAGATGTGTTCTATGATGCAGATGTAGTCAGACAAGAGTATATAAGCAAAGCACAGAATTTTGTGTCTTGATTTACATATCCTGAACATTGCAGCTCTTTAGAGAAAGGCCATATGAAGATTACTCGACCCAGCTCTGCTCTGTTCCAAAGCTGCTGGTGACCAATATTTATTCAACCCAGAGAGTAAAAATAGTGAGATGAGAAGAAAAATATTATCACATTTTCAGAAGAATAAGGATGTGGTATTTAACTGAGATACTGTACTTTCATGCTTTCTGAGCTTTTCTTGCAATTTAAAAGACATTTTCAGCCTGTGTAAATGTGATGTGGATACTTAACCAAGAGTAGAACCCGCAACAGTTTAAACTGAGATAGTACCAGCTAAGTCAGTTGCCTTAAGAAACTTAAGAAAAAAAGAAAATTTAGTATGAATCCAGTCCAATAAACACAAAAATATAATCAAATTTTGACTGAAATTGTGTGGACTGATAACTCACTAAACAACATTTCATATTGTTAGTTCAGTGTCAGCTGCAAGGCAAATGAAATTGCAGGGTTCTTTTGAAATCATATTAATGAATAAATGAAGGTTGTCCTTATCTCACACATGAATGATAACTTCATGGTGAGGGAAAACTGTACATCCTATCCCTCTGCCTCACACTGCTGGCTAATCAGTCCTGATGACTCTGGAGATTCCCATGCACTGAAGTGCAACCAGCAGAAGATGAACTTAAGTGGAAGGACAGGATCTGGGTTGCTTCAGGAGGATTTCCCTTTTCAGCTAAATGAAAATTACTGAAATTCAGACAGGTCAAATCTTGTTTTCTGATGAGCCAAATGCAGATTGCTGTGGTTGTCACAGCAGCATGAAACTGTCCAGGCCTATCCTTTTCTCCACATGGGATATGAGTGAAAGACAGCCTCAATAAACTGTTAAAGTATTCACTCTCCAGACAGGTCAAATCATAACTAATCTCATGCTCGCTGCTCTTACTTTGAGAGCTAACTCAGTTCGTACCATGCAGCTATAATTTGATCTGATAACTACCATAGAGAGGAGGTGATAAAGGCCTGCAGAGAGTCATAGGAGCTGTGAAAGGAAGAGGTCAGGCTGAAGAGACCCTGAAGAGACCCCAAGGACAATGGGGTGGACCCCATCACAGGAAAGGCTCTGGGCACTGTGGGGTATCTGAGGACAGACAGGGCAGTCTAACATTGTCTGCACTCCCCAGAGCCTGGCTTTGCAGGGAGTGTCAGCCAACCCTCCTGATGTGCAGTTCCAACCTTGCCTAATGGATGAGGTGCTCAGAGGCAGCTCTGCTGATGGCTGTAGATGCAAAATAAAACACTTCTTTGTCAGGAAAAGTTTCATTACACCCATGGCAGCACTCCCTCTGCAGTTTTTAATTTGAACATCTTTCTACAAAGTCTGGACTTGCCAGTGTGTTTTCTGCAGGATTTCTTCTCTCTGGCAAAGACATAAATATCTTCAGGAAGTATTTTTTATTTGTTCCCAGGGGTGAATATCCTTTGTGCATAAAACATTTACTCTCTTATGTAATTTTTCTATTAACGCTGCTGTTGTAATTGTGCTTTTAGTAAATTGTTATTTCAACTCATAATCCCTCATTTATTGTCACTTCCTTACTGAAAGGGGCAGAGGAAGGGGAATGGCTTATTTGGAGTGCAATTTCCCTGCTGGGGCTAAACTCAGCGCATTTAATTGATGCCCAGTGTAGGTCTTGAGGGAGAAGTTGAAATAACATTTTGATGGAAGCATTTGTCTATTGGGTACAGAACTCCCTGGTTACAGTGCTCAGTCTGTTCCTGTGGGTGTGGTACCTGGCCCACTATATATTCCTGTATGTGCTCCTCCTGATAATATTTGTCAAGGTAGGGAGAGCAATTAGGATTACTTTGGTGATGTACTGTGTGACCTCAGTTTATGACATGATAACATCAAGGACAATGAGGGTCATTTGGGATGTGAATTCAGTGTTTAGCCTGCCCTGGCCTTGGCTGCTGCCTTTGGCACTTCATTAATAATAGTACCCAGCTGGTGGAGTGAACAGGAGAGGGTGACTTTATCCAGCCTTTCACCCTCTTCATCCTCATGCAGATCTGCTACAACAGCTTTTGAGAATTTTGAATTCCCTTTGGATGCTAAGGACAGGATAACCTTGCTGCTAAAACTGCAATGTCTCTCTATATGGTCTACACTGCCTTTAGAGTCAGGACAGAAATTTCTAGGGAAGTTGTTCAGACACCTGCACCAGGGGTGGATAGTCCTGAGTAGCATGAAAGGTGAGAGAAAATGGCCAACTTTTGAAGAAGTATTCTGCTCCAATGATTTGGAAGTTCACCCCTGAACAAATACAGGACCCCGATAAAATAGCAGAGTTTTGAAAGAAAATTGCTGTGGCAATTCCAGAGAGGCATGAAGCTGTGCTGGCCCTGGTACTGCCTACCACACACTGTTATTGTACAGCACCTTCAGGGGAGGGGAAGGAAAGCAGAGCAACAAGCACCATGGCCACGGACACTGCAGCTGAACCAGAGCAACAACCCACGCCAGCAGCAGTGGCCTCTGGTAAGAAGAAGAAATCCAAGACCAAATCAATTCTTGCAGGGAGTGATGAAGAGGAAGCAAGATCTTCAAAACCAGTGGAAGAAACAGGACCAGAGATAATCACCTGATCCCTATCCCTGGGGGAGCCCCTATTGACCTGGCTTCTCCAGTGCTGGGATATCATGGCCAATGATGTGGCACCAGATGGCAGTGAAGCCAAAAAACTGGGATCTCTCTCCCAGGATGCTGGTATTGACTAGGGAATCAGGAGAAGACCAGAAACTTTCAGCCTCTGTAGACAACTCTTGTCAAGTGTGAGGGAAAGATACCCATGCAAAGATGTGCATGGGTGCACCATGAAGGTGGAACGACATGGCACAAGTATCTGGTACCTTAGAGAATTAGCTGTGCTGGAGATAATATTTTCAGATAATGAAGAATTCCCCAACAATCCAGATAGCGTTCAGTGCACAGAAAACATGATGCAGAAATTTGTATGGAATGCACCAGCATCATGTGCTGAGTCATTGGGAGTGATGTCATTGAAGAAGGGAGAACGAAAAGTGGAAACTTTGGCTGGCAAACACTGGATATATGAAGAAATGATCTCTGCCCCGTTAAGGGTCTACATCTCTTCAGTGGATCAAGAATTACCAGAATTTAAAAGAGGAAATTAAAGAGGACCACAAGAAACTTAGAGAAGAGATTAAAGAGGAAATTTTCCATTCTCCACCAGTACAGACCAGAGGCTTTGTTATTAAAAGCAGGTGCCCCCCCCCATTCAAGAGAAAGGGTACACTCTCCAAGGTAACCTGTGCTTTTACCTATATGAACGTGGAGAACACATGAGGAAGTGGGATGGAAAACACATTTCTGCCGTAGCAGCCTAGGTTGAGAGGAAGAATGACTACCATTGTAGTGCACAAGGCTTCTCTCTTATTTTCCGAGAAGTTAACAATGGAAAAAATTGAACAGTAGATGCAATAGCAGACTTTCCTTCTCCCTGCTCTTAAGACAGTCTGACAGAAGGAGACTGATGGAACAGGTTAGGTTATTGCAAATGGACTTCCACCATATATTGGGTCTGGATTCTGAGATCAGGGATTCTCCTGGAGCACAAGAATTCAGGGCCAGGATTAGATACTGATGATACAAATTGTACTTGAGGGGATCAAACCTCGACCAAGGCTGCAAACTGACTCTCATGACACTGAAGCCCACAGGTTTGATCTGAACTCTTTATTGCTTGCAGAATTTCCCTAAAGAAGGCAAGACAAATAATGAATTAGCTCATGGTGGCTAGTGAGCCCTCATCTCCCAAACCACCAGATGTAGCCATTCACTGCACATTTGAAAAGCAAGGAATGTGAGTAGAGATTATTTCATAGTAAAGCAGCAAGTGGATTTTCTTCACTACCTCAGGTAGGTAATATATCCAGTATGCCACATCAAATAATGAGAATTGCTTATCTCCTCATTTTCTCTGTTCAACACTCGTTTGTCTTACAACTTCTGAGACATGACAGTGGTCAAAATGGGTTTAAAACAGCAAAGCAAAGTTAGATCTCAGGAGTTTGCATTCGGGTTTAACACGTGGCCTTGTTCCAGGAGAAAGCCACAGCGCTGGGCTGCAGGACACCTCTCAGCATGTTTCCTGCAGTTAGGGAAGGAGCTGTACCGAGCCGCTGAGGACCAGCAGGGCTCTGCCCTCGCTTTGCTGCTGTTCCCGGCAAGAGCAATGCTAATGTTCTGAGGCCACCTACTGTTTGCTTTCAACACCTACATGTTAACGTGTGGGATGCTGTCCAAGAGAGCAGGCTTGTCCTAATGACCAAAAAGTATTCCCAATAGTCCCTAACGATGTCAAGAGACATCAGAAGCAGAACTTGCTCTACTTTAACTTAAGTAGCTTTATAAGTATAATCATACCTAGCTTGTTAAGATGATTTTTCAAGGAAAGTAAATATTACTATCTTGATAATTTTTTACTTCATTAATATCCTCTGTAATCTCTCTCTGTAAGAATACCCTTAAAAGTGCCAAACACTCCCAGAGCTTCTACTTTCAAGTACTCAGGAGGAGTCTGGATGCACAGAATGAAATCCTAGCTCCACTGACTCACAAGCAATTATTCCCCTTTGCATGAATAGAGCTAAGTTAGGGTTTTTCACTCTCTCAGTTCATCATAATAGGAATTTGCTGATCCCATGCTGTTAAATCCATCTGCTGCCTCAAGCTTTGACTTGAAGCACAATGAATAAAAGAATGAGAGAAAAAAGGAGGAGGAGAATCAGAAACTGTTATCCACAAAATACCCTAGACTGAAAGCCTCAAGCTGAGCCTCTGGAGGCCAGCTACTGCTGTACAAATGGAAAGAAAGCTGAAACTCCAGGCATTACAATCTTCTGCCTATTACTAATAGCAGGATTCAGTTGACTCTAATACACAGAGACTCCCTTCCATTTACACATTCATTACACATTCTCAGCTGCTATTTAGGCATTGACTCCCAGTTCATGTTGTAACACAGGTCCCACTTTTATTCCTTTTAAAAGGGGTCAATTGAATGCTGAGTCCTCTTCTTTCAGTCCCATCTAGTGTGCAATGAGACATTCAGGCCTGTTCACACCAGTCCCTCTCACCAATATCTGGCTTGTAAAGGCTTCAATGCTGAATCAATCAATCAATCAATCATCAGTCAAAGCATCAACGGCTTATTCTTTTTTGTCAATTCTGTTCCACTAAAGCTCCCTCCTATTTAAACCACATTCTCCAGAGACCTTTAGGAATCCATTTTCCCAAAGTTCTCTGTCCTCTGTTTCCTGTACCTTGGCTGGTCCAGTTGTGCAGAAGCACTGCTGCTGGGTGCAGTCTCCAGATCCTAACAGAGAAGTTACCCAGCAGGTTCTGCGGAGCTCCAATCACACATTTCCAAGGAAATTAAAACAACTTGGAGCATGTATAATCTCATATTCTTTTTAACACATTCAAAATATTATAGATAGAGAAAAATATGGAAAATTATTATTTTAAACCTCATTGTAATGAATGACCATGAAGCCCAAGAAAGTAACTTTCAGAGACTGAAAATCAAAAATTCTTTATTAGTTTCTTCACTCATTGTTAAAGAAGACCTTAAGAATCAGTGGTGCATGAGTGGCTGGTAAATATGATGTATGCACTTCCTTTCCTCAGCATCAATGCAAGATAATTAGAAGTAGCTTACCTTGATTTATTTTTTACTTTCTAGTAAAAAAATTTACAATTTTCTTCCCTAAATTGACCCTGGAAATTTACAGGACCATGCTGAATTTAGAAAGTGAAATAATTTCTGAAATGACAGCTAAATGCTACCTGGATACCATTAACCATGACCTGATTATTCTGAACTTGTAAAGACAGAGGTAGTCCCAACTGTAAGACACATGTTTTCTGTTTTGTAAAGCACAGAATTTTCATTCAAAGGAAAATTATCAGGAGAACAGTGTAGCCATGAGAAAGCAGACGAAATGGAAGAAGAATATTAGATGAGAGTTACACTGTAGGATGAGGCAGGGCTCAGAGGTGGCATAGAAAATAACAGCTTGGTGGCTCAGGCAGTGTGCTGCTCTTCAATGGTAGGCACCAGCTGAATATGCCTTAGTGGCTGTGTATTAAAAAATTGTCGACATTACTCTTGCAAAGTGCTGCTGTGTGCTGCAGACACATCCTTAAGGAATCCTTAAGGATTCAGGATAGTAAAATCCCAGAGTGTTGGCTCAAGTCCCTTCTTCAGCAAAGAGGTCAGCCAGTGGACATGAATGATGAAAAATAAAAATATGAAAATCGGAAAATAGAACCATGTAAAATGTAAACGATGCATAAAACTAAAGACATGAAAGGGGAGAAATATAAGAGTGCTAGCAGTAATGAAACCCCAGCCATGGCAAAGTCCTGTTATTAGGTGATATAATGTAAAGCTGATGTATTGAAGGTTACATGTATGGAAAGAAATGTTAAGAATATTTCATTCTAATCCAGGTTTCCATTCTGCTGCTAAAGATAGTGATATCTCTTGCTTGAACTCTCTAGAGCATTTAACTTGCTTTGGCGTTCCTGTTAAAAAGTCAGTACTGTACTGCAGAACATGAACTGAATGGATAAAGCCTTTGGTAAGTGAGGTTACATGTGTGCTATCTTTTCAGAGTCAACACACTTAAAACTACTGGAGAACATTTCTCTCACTTATCTACTTCTGTGCAGCTACTGTGAAGCCACAAAACCTCTAAAATGGAGCATGTGAACCAGGTCTCCAGTGTCCACACTGCTTCAAGGCAGTCTGAGAAGAAGTTGTCTACCCAATTCATGCATCTTGGCAGCAAAGAATGTGGGGCCCTTGCAGGAAGGACTAGCAATATGGCCCAAGATTTATTTTATGACTGTCCACGATATGAATCCAAACAGTAAGGCAGATTACAGTTCAGAATCAGAGAGGGGGGTGTCCCATACTCTGTGTAAAACTGTTAAATATAACATGAATCACACCTCAAACATGAATGACTGATTCTATCAAGTATAAGCCCATTAGAAGTTTAAGCCATTGAATTTCTTCTTTCAGTCTCTCAATTTATTGCAGATCAAACTACAGACCAATACAGTCACCACAACAAACAGGAATGTGCAGACAGAATGACTGATCAGGCACGCTTAGTATTCTTAGTCCATCCAAGCTGTGTTTTAATACAGCCAACAACAAAGGTACACATGTAAGTACCAGTACAAAGTGGTAAGAGGATATAGAGAATACACGAAATGGCTGAGTAACTCCTAAGCAGCAGTGGTTGTGAAAGCAATTTACAGACTGTGTTGAACAAACAGATGTGGTGGTACAAAGAACTAGTATTACTGAATCTGCAATCAGGGCAATAACTGGTAAATTTAGTCAGACTGCTCTTTCCATTGTGTATTTGGGATATTTAATAAACCCAGCACTGGAGTAATGCATCCTTTCAGGACTGCTTAACAATACCTGTAGGTGATCAATAGAGAGCCACAGAAATATCTGAGGGCTGAAGGAAGTTCTTCTCTGAGACCAAATTAATGAGCTTAGTGTTTTTTGTTTGTTAGAACAAAACCTTACAAATTACTTGTTTTCAGTCTATAAGACCATTACAGACTGTGGTCTCGTGACACAGAGGAATACTGAAATTTAAAGAATTTGAGAGAAAGGAATAAGAATCAATACCAGAAGATGGAAACAACCATTTGCAAATAAGAAATTAGGCAGAAATTTTTCTGTTGGAAGCAACTGACAAAAGGAACAGGCCAGCAAGGGAAGAAGTAGGACCTCTGTTCCCTGATATCTTCCTTTTTGGACTAGAAGTCAGTCTGGAAGGTTTCCTTTAGTTTAGCATGTGCATAGCTGGGTGAAATGCAGTGGCCTGTGTATCACTGCAGGGCTCAGTGTGTCACTGACTGTTTTGCCTTACAAAAAGTAAGTTGTGTCTACTCTTGCCTCTGTCTCCAGCTTGCCTGCATAAACACTGAGCACAGGAAACCTAGGCAGAGTCATTACTGTTTATCTTGTCCACAGGCCCTCTCCTTAGGTGCAAGCTTCAGTGATCTATTCAATCACTAGCACACAACTAACAGATAAGCCCTCTCTTGTCTTATGCTGGTCTGACATGCTACTTTCACATGTTACCAATGTACTGTGTAGACATTGCTGCAGACCTAAAGAGAAACAAAATTGTGAATGCACACTTATTTGGAATAGAATAGAACAGAATAGAATAGAATAGAATAGAATAGAATAGAATAGAATAGAATAGAATAGAATAGAATATTTTAGTTGGGAGGACCTACAACAATCATCTAGTCCCTGTGCCTCACTAATTTAGTTGAAGAACTATGTCCAAATGGCTCTTAAACACTGACGGGCTTGGGGAATGAACCACCTCTCTAGAAAGCCTGTTCCACTGTGTTTCTCTCATAAAGAAATGTTTCCTCATGTCCAGTATAAATCTCCCCTGGTGCAGTTTTGGACCATTCCTATGCATCTAATCACAGAATACCAGGGGGAAGAGACAAGCACCTCTCTCTCTACTTCCTCTCCTCCAGAAGCTGTAGAGAGCAATAAAATTGCCCCTCAGCCTCTTTTCCTCTAAACTAGACAAGCCCAAGGTCCTTAGCAGCTCCCTGTAGGACGTTCCTTCCAGTGCTTCCACCAACTTTGTTGCCATCCTCTGGGTGCATTTAAGGACCTTCACACATCCTTCTGAGCTGTCAGCTCAGCACTGCACACAGCACTCAAGGTGAGAGGACACCAGTGCTGAATGCAGCAGGGCAATTCTGGCTGGCTGGTGATGCTGGGTCTGATGGACCCCAGGATTTGCTCTCTTGGCTGCCAGGGCTCACTGCTGGCTCACACTGAGCTGCTGACAACCAGCACCCCCAGATCCCTGTCTGAAGGACTGCCCTCCCCAGGCAGGTCTTCTGCACTGCTTACTTGACTTAGGACACACTGGAATTGCCTGGTCCTGGGCTTGTAAAAGATGTTTCTTACAGACTGACCAGCCCTGAAAAGTGAAAATACTTTGCTAAGTGTCTCCTTGAATAACTCAAAGCTGGCACCTCTGAAGGCCAGGGTAGCAACTTTGCTGTTCTTTATTCTTATTTCACCGAAAATTTTAAACTCAACCATTTTGTCATCACTGTGGCCAATACAGTCTTCTACCATCACATTCTCTAATCCTCACCCAGAAGCTCAACCACATCAGCACTAACTGTAAGGAGTGTGCAATCAAACCTGTCCCTTACACAGAATGTCACATCTCCTACCTTGCCTGTCCTGTCCTTCCTGTAACCCTCCACCCCAGCACTCCAACTGTGGGACTGGAGAGGACCCTCTATCTTCTCCAACAGGAAGACAATTTCCCCAGTTTTCTTCATCCTGGTAGCCCCAGAAGGAAGGTAGAGAGGTTATGCTCAGTGTACATATTTAAATGCTTATATATATATATATATATATATATATATATATAATTATGTGTGCATACGGCCGCATAATTTAAGTACATCTGTAATAGAAGGTCCAAATAAACTATAATACATGCAGTTTTATTAACAGTCAAAATTTCTAATTAACGCAAGTATAAATCATAAAGTTCTCTAATTGTGAGTTCTGTGCCTTGAAAGTCATCTGGTGATTCATGAATATTGTCAAGTTATGTGAAGTTCACAAGACTTATTGACATAGGAACAACTGATGTTAATGAGCAATATCTGGTGTCTCCTCATAATTAATACTCCCCAGTAGCACAACCACCATTCAGATTGACATTTTGTTCAATCCATTTCCAAAACATTTTTACCTGTGGTAATTGCAATAACAGAAAAGGTCACGTACAGACCTAACCACGTGCAGTATAATATTTTGTAATATTTTACTCAAGCCATGGCCAAACTAAGAGAAGAAAAAAAAAATAAAATGCTAGTTGCTAATTTACCAGGACCCTGCTCATTTTTTTCTAGTCTTTTAGTCTGTAATATAGGAAGTCTAAAGTTAAAAATAACTGTCAATGCTAATTCTTTCCCAAGGAGGAATACTGGCTAGGAATCTCACTTGTTTCTTAATCAATTTTCTTCTTTTTCAGAACATTCCTTAGGAAGCATTCAGAGACTGTGTTCTTGCATATACACACTGTGGCTTTTCAGTATAAAAAGGGGACTTACAAGAATGATGGAGATTTTTCACCATGGCATGCAGGACAAGGGGCAACATTTTTAAACCAAAATGGGGTGGAGTTAGATTGGGCATGAGAAAGAAATGTTTTTACAGTGAGGGTGATGTGACACTGGAACAGGTTGTCCAGAATTGTGAATGCCACATCACTGGAATTGCTCACAAAGAAGCTGGATGGGCTTTAAGCAACCTGGTCTAGTGGAAGATGCCCCTGCCCATGGCAGGATGGGTGGAACTAGAAGATATTTAAGGTCACTTTTAACCTAAACCATTCCACAATTCTATTACTCTTTGATTCTAATGCAAGATGGGAAAGACTAGGAGGACAAAGCAATCTGTCTTTATGAATAAGCTGATAAAAGCACTTGCCTTGGGAAGTGGTTGAATTACCATCCTTGGAGGTATTTAAAAGACATGTAGATGTGATACTTATGGACATAGTTTAGTGGTAGACTTGTCAGTGCTAGCTATATGGTTGGATTCAGTGATCCTAAAGGTCTTTTCCAACCTAAATGATTCTATGAATTTATGATTCTCTCTTTGCAGAATAAAAAGACAGTGAGGCATTACTTATCCTCTAAGGAAAGGACACTGTCTATAAATGTGGGAGTGGTTATGTGTGACTCATTAATTCATCACTCCTTTTAGTTGTCTTGCAAGTTTATATCAACTTGAAAGTCATCTCCTTATTGTTAGTATGACAAAGTTCCCTTTGAGGGGAGTTGGTCAATTTGTATTCCATGGTGATCATTTCAGCAATTTCTTTCCTGCTGCTAGAATTTTAATGCAGAAAGCCAAAACTGCTAGCAACTCCTTTGACTTCAGTAAGATTGCATGGACTATTAATTAGTGCAAAAATTGGTCCAACTTCTGTAGTCTTTTGGGAGCACATAACACATGCACCAATACAAGAAAAAAGAAGCAGTTATTTGATAGAACAACCACCTGGACTCCTTAGCAGTAATATGAACACAACAAACCACTTGAAAAATCAGTGTCCTTGAATTTTCTTTCACAATTGAATGTGTCATTTTAAGTGTCATGATTCATAGCTACTCAAATTCTGTACTTTTACAAAGAGCATTTATACATTAACTTGTAATACAGGTTGTTAAAAATGAAGAAGTAGTGCTAAGGGTTGTTTTTATTAGGACAGGTCACATTAATTAGCCCTGGTATGGAGGGGAGGAGAAGTTTCTCTTGAATGCTCTACTCTGCAGTGCATTATTAATTTTCTCATTCATTCCTTTTTAGCTCTCATTAGCTTTTAAATGTTATAGTCTAATGTCGAGGTGAAGTTGCAAGTGTCTGTTCCATCTGCTACCCATTTCAAGCCATCTCACAATCACTGTCATTATGGTTAATTTATATTGCAGTGGTACCCAATCTAGGGTAGGGATGTTATCATCACAGCTTGCGGTGATGACAAAATGGAACTCTTAAAGAATTCTTTCTGTATTGTTTTAGGACATTTTAGGGTTAAACTGAATTAAAGAATGAATTAAAACTCAAGTAATTCTCCCTTTTTCAAAGAAAACTTTTTTAGCAGATAGTTCAAAGCATTATTCTTTATAGGCAGCAAGCTCAAGAAGGAAAACTATCAAAATACTAATGCAAGAATTGTGGACTGACATCCACAATACCAGATAGCCTTTCAGGACCTTTGAGCTGCCAGCTTCATTTTGCAGGATATCCCTTTGATGAAGGAATTACTAAGCCCACACTTCTGGAAGAGATTTCCAATATGAGATGGTACAACATTTTATAATCTGAGGCTGTAAACAATTAATTTATACTACTTTTTTTTTTTAATGCACCATGTAGTGAATGTCATAGAGCTCTAGTCAACTGACCTACAATATCTTAGGTATAATTGTTGAATGTACCTGTAATTCTCCCTTTGTCAGTGGTGACTCTGTTAGGTACACTGCAGAAAGCAGCTCCTTCCAGCACTGTGCTAAGGAATAAAAGTACCAGGAGCTGGTGTTTTTAGGAGGCAACTGAAATATGTGAGTTTTCTGAGAGTACTGTGACCCTGCTTTTATGTGTTAGAGTGTACTACTGAAAGGATTATATGGAATGAGAAGGGATTATTTTCAAGCAGGTATGGTTTCTCCCACACTGTGAAAAACATATGACTCACTTTGTGCTAATCACACAGTATTTCTGTAGCAGTACGTGATAGCAATTTCTTCAGTTCTTGCCAGTAATTTACCTTCCTAATAAGGTGGAGCTGCTGAAGGGGAACCAAGAATCAACAGAATTTGAAAGTCAGTGAAATCTGAAATGTGAATCTAATGATAAATCTCTTCAGCTTTACATCTTCTCCCATCCCTTCAAATTCCTTTTAAAATCTCCAATTATTTTAGTTCCTCCTTAACACAAGTCTCAGAAGAGCATCTCTGCCACATCTACCTTGCTCAGAAAGCACAAGGGGTCCAACTATGCAAAGCATGGCTCTGCCCCATATAATATGTGAGAGAAGTTCTGGATAGCCATCAGTGTGCTCAGTGTCCTTCACAGCACAGAGACCCTTTTCCCAACAACACATACCCTTTACATGCACTGCATTGCACTATTAAGGAAGAAAGCTTATTTCAGGTCTTGCCAAAGTATATGCAAAGTCACAAAAATTTACATTATTTGAAAATGTGTGGGGCAAAACCCTGATGCTTTTCTGGTCTTTACCTTTCACTCCTCTTCATGTCTCCACAGTAGCATTGCCATCAGCAAATGTCCTCTTTTCTGTGCTCTGTTTTTTACATAAAAATTAATATGTTTATAAAATAGCTCTTGCTTTCCAGATCCTAAATGTATTTGAAGTCCACTCTGCATGCCATACTGCACAAGTTGACCCAAAATCTGCTCTCTATCCCTTTTACCCCAAACATCTGAAAGCTTTGTAACCACTCCTTTGGAGAGCTGGTGATAAGGGTCCTGAGTCTGTCTGCACCTGCTGGAAGCACAGTGGCCTGGAGCGCTAGAGCACTGCATTCAGATCTGTGTCCCTGCTGGAAACAAACCTGCAAGTCTGTGTTATGGGTCTGTTGCTGGAGACTTTCCTTACAGTTTTATAAACTGTACCTACTCATTGTTATCCTCTCTTTTAATCTACAGCTGTTTCATCCTCATGGATGAGTCTTGAACAGAGCTGTTTTGCACCAAATATAACAGCTGACTGCTGCCAAAAAGGAAGAGTCCCAGTTGTCTCTCCTCAGAACACATTTTTTATCTTCTCCTCTGCCAGCCTTTCCTGTTGTTCTTTAAGCTTTTAATCGCTCAGGAAAAATGGTGGATATTCTTCTGCTATCTTAGCAAGCCGGGTGGATCACAGTACGCTCCAGTGAGCAAACTGACATTGTGCTCATTCACAAGAGTGAGTGCATGGTTTGGAGGAGACAAGGCTGGAGCCTTAGTGCTTTATTTGATGGATGGGATTGAATCAGCTTGGATATCTGCTGGATGCCTTGACACTCACTGGTTTATAGTCCATCATGGGGGCACCTTATCACATGCCTGCAAGTCCACTGCCTGGAGATAAATGATAGTCAGTCACAAGTTCTCTATAGACACGTCCTCACTAGGACCTGGAATGTGATGCAGAGACACTAAGCTAGTAAACACCTGGGGCAGTAAAGCTACATGATGTGGTGCAAGGGCTTGTCTGGTAACAGCACAGCCCTGCTTCCACCATGCTGTGTGCAGGGCAGGGCACCTTGCTCCCTTAAAGTGATGGCACATCCATTTGGAAAGCAACTGCCCCCAAACAGCACAGCTACAGAGAGAACTAGCTGCCACAGAAGTACCAGATCTGGACAAATCCTCATGGAAAATTAGGTGACACTGTGAGGAGAGAACACTGTACCTATTACAAAGTTTCAAGCAACAAAGTGTTCATTCATTTAAAAATTACTTTGTTAACACAATTCTTGAATAATAATTGTTCTCTTGCATTGAAATGATTTTTCTCTTTGTTGTGATAATAATTTTAGTGAATTTCACTCTTGCCTATTAGAAAGAAAAAGTTTTCAGACTCCAGGAATTAAAAGTTCAGGGGGTTCATTTGAGAAATGCAAAGTCCTACATCCTAGAGAAAAATATTGACTGTGACTTCATATTGTTACCACTACTATTCTTTAAATAAATTAAAGAAAATCACCATGTTACTTGCAAGTTTGAGCAGTGGAGGCATTTTTGTGTCAGCAGCTAATTTAACAGGTTATAAAGAAATTATGAAGGTTCTAAGGGAAGTGGATGATCCCGATGGGTCCCTTCTAACTCAGCACAATCTATGATTCTATGATTAAGGATATTGATGCAACAAAGACATTCAAGCTGTATGTCTGTGAACTCTCTCCCAGATAAGAAAGCTTCTTAGTTCTACATGTTCTATTATTCCCTTCCTGGACATATTAGCTTTGTTTCTGAGTCAGCCAAGACCACCCAGGCTGATTTAATCCCCAACCCAATGAATCTTACTGACAATTTCCACAGCACGGAAGGAGGTCAGGCTCCTTTATCGGGCCAATTACTGCATCCCTAGGTGCAAGATTTGGAAGGTGAGAGCTTGTCTGAAATCAGCAATCTGGATGGCTCTCTTCATTACACAAAAAATAAACTACATCCATGCAATTCATACAGCCTAGTATTTATGATCTAATTGGTGTGGTTTAAACCAAGCTGACAACTAGGCCCCATAGAGCCATTTGCTTTTCCATGACATTGGCATGGATTCCTCCCTCCTCCCTCTGCACTCAAATCAATAATCATTTTGATGTACTTGTTTATTTATGGGAGGGTTTTTGGTTTGGTTTGGTCTTTTGGTTTTATTTTTTGTTGTTTGTTTTTTTGATTGTTCTGTTTTTTGTTTTGTTTTTTTTTTTTTCCCCCAGAAACAAATTGCTGAATTAAAGCAAACAGGGAAAAGAGAAACTTACTGGCTGGAGAGTCAAATTTACACAACACATTTCTTCCAAGGTTTTCCTTTATTGTGTTTTAAACTCATTCTTTTTATTTCCCAGCATATCCTATCTAACTCTTATCCAGTAGCAGTAATTCCCAAACATGTATTTTTTTCTCTTGATTTAGAAAAGAGGTAGAAAGAACCCCAAAGAAAGAAACTCTGCCTTTGTAATAGAGATGGAAACTTCTGGGTTGTAGACCTGATAGGGCATTTGAGAGGTTTGGCTCATCTTGCTTGTGAACTGCAGCTTATTAATGTTAACTGATGAACAATCTGACAAAGAATTAGCATGAAAAACCCTCCTCCTCCTTTTCTTTCAAGCTCTTTCCTACAATTTTTCTTCTTTTATCTTCTGTTATATGGCAGCCTTGTCACAGATACACACTCTGAGTCAAGGTTTATGTTAGTCATTGCATTAGCCACTCTACATGACAGTAGTGGAAGTGGAAAAAGAAAAGTGGAAGAGAAGATTTGAGAAACTGGAGCAGAAGGTAGAAACCCCAAGGCACCTCAAACACTCCAGAATTCCTGAGAAATGGAAACATCAGTGGCAAGGATTTTGTGTATTCGTGAAAGAAAATGGACCTTCTGGAAAGCAAGACACACCANTTTTTTGTTTTGTTTTTTTTTTTTTCCCCCAGAAACAAATTGCTGAATTAAAGCAAACAGGGAAAAGAGAAACTTACTGGCTGGAGAGTCAAATTTACACAACACATTTCTTCCAAGGTTTTCCTTTATTGTGTTTTAAACTCATTCTTTTTATTTCCCAGCATATCCTATCTAACTCTTATCCAGTAGCAGTAATTCCCAAACATGTATTTTTTTCTCTTGATTTAGAAAAGAGGTAGAAAGAACCCCAAAGAAAGAAACTCTGCCTTTGTAATAGAGATGGAAACTTCTGGGTTGTAGACCTGATAGGGCATTTGAGAGGTTTGGCTCATCTTGCTTGTGAACTGCAGCTTATTAATGTTAACTGATGCACAATCTGACAAAGAATTAGCACGAAAACCCCTCCTCCTCCTTTTCTTTCAAGCTCTTTCCTACAATTTTTCTTCTTTTATCTTCTGTTATATGGCAGCCTTGTCACAGATACACACTCTGAGTCAAGGTTTATGTTAGTCATTGCATTAGCCACTCTACATGACAGTAGTGGAAGTGGAAAAAGAAAAGTGGAAGAGAAGATTTGAGAAACTGGAGCAGAAGGTAGAAACCCCAAGGCACCTCAAACACTCCAGAATTCCTGAGAAATGGAAACATCAGTGGCAAGGATTTTGTGTATTCGTGAAAGAAAATGGACCTTCTGGAAAGCAAGACACACCAAAGGTAGCTATTTTTATTTTAATATTAATGGATTGGACATACTAGGCTTAATAGCTATGTTTAAATGAAGAAGAGTATGACAGCTAGACAGTCACAGACATCTGAAAAGTACTGTGCTCTATAAAGAATGATGCATTTGAAAGGCATCAACTTGATAGGAGAAACTGAAATAAAGGAAGGGACTGCTGCATCATTTATAACAGATTTGAAACTGCAGAGCTGAATATGCAGTTTTGGATGGTTTGCACAGTCTGAGTCCAGATGGGATATCAGGGACTCAAAAGAGAAACAGAAATGCTAAAGTTCCTTTTTTTAAGTTGAGGAAAAGCAATCAGAGTTTGTCAGGCTGCAAAAAATAACTGTTCAGAAGGAAAACAGAATAGTGCATAGTGGACTGCAAGATCAGCAAGATCCTAGAGACTGTGAAAAGGAAAAACAAAACCACATATCCTGAGAAAGGATTTTAAAAGTACAAGTTGAATATATTTGTGTGAGAAAAAAAGAGAGAATTTATTTTGAGGAGAGTCACCATGCCTCTGAGAAGCAGTTATTTTGCAAAAGTCTTCAAAAAGGCAATGTATGTAGAGTATTATCAGTCAATTTAGAGAATCAGAAATCTTTGTGAGAGTGGTCAAGATACAGGCACTTCCAGTCCATAGATACTACTTCGAGGTCAAATGCAACTCTCACAAATAGGCAACTGGGGCTCCAATCCATGGCATATTGTGCAGAGATAACTGTATGTGTTAGAAACAGAGGTAAACTTCAGATCTTACAATGGGGCATCATTCTTTGAAATTCTTTCTGAAAACAGATTGCCTTCTATTTAAGGGGAGCACAGCCCACATCAGGGTTAGGGATAGTCTCACCTAGCCTGAGGTGTCTGCAGTGTACATATCTACACCTGAGCTGGCTCATTGGATCCCCTTCTGTGAAATGGAGAGAGGGAAAAAACTTCTGTAATTCAACCAATTCACTTATTTTCTGTGTCTGCACCAGGACACAGTGAATTTTTTCCTTGAATTGTCCATACCTCTCTGCCTGTTTGGACATTGAGGGAGAGTGGCTGGCTCAAGGATAAGCACATGAAGTCTGATAAATCTCACTGAAGGTCTCAATGACAGTGTTTGTCCTTCAGAAGCACCAAAGTCCAGAAAGTTTCAATCACACTGTCTTCTCTATTATCACCCTACTGTCCCATACAAAGATATTTTAAGGGAAACATTAAATTGTGTGTCCAACATTAAACTTGTTATTATCCACTGAGAGAAAAAAAATAGTATATCTATATCAAAAAATAATGATGGGTTAAATAGGCCCTTTTCTGTGTGAATATACATTTATTAACAATGGAGACAAGAGATACCATTTCTGTTAATGAGATGATCATCACAGTCAAATTACTGTCCTTGTATTTCCTGGGAAGGTTAGATTTGCAGAAAAAGAGATCTTTTGTGCTTGGGAAGGCATAGTAGGACTGCTTCTTACAGGATGCTTTGCATTTTTCAGGGTAGAGCTGACAAGCAAGGATTTATTGTGTATCATTGGAAAAGGAGAGTTTTCCTTACGTCAATGAATTGTTTCTGGTAACAGGGGATAATGAATTACCACATAAAGAGCAGAATCAGCCATTTTGTAATCTGTCATGTTTTTGAGAAAAATGGTTATTTTTCTGCCCCAAGTAAGAATCTTGCAATTATCTTTTCTATGACTGACTGTCCCCAGGACTGTATGAATTTTGAACATGCTGGGTACAAAACTAGAATTGCCCTATCATGTGCTAATCCTTTCAGCAAAGATATTTTTTTAAATATTACTGCCAGACATACAGACACACTATCATTCTACAAAGGTCTCCTTCATTTACCATGCATTTAGACGTGGAAAGGATGGACATCAGCTCTATTCCTTCATTCTGAAAGGCTTGGAAAAGCTATACTTGCAATTGGGTCAAAGCCCAGGTAAAGTTGGCCTAGCAAACAGCTGTGGTGGTTTCTGGGCTCACTGTATTCTTTGAGGGTTTCTAACAGCTTTTTGCCCATAGGAGTGGGTGGCACTGGCCTCAGTTCTCAGTTTGCATGTCGTGGCTGTGGGGCAGCAGGGCAGTCAGGGGCCTGGGCTGGGTTGTTGGGCAAGTTCCAGGAGAAAGGTCAAGCTGGAGACATCAGCTGACAGCCCCGGAGTAAAATTCACATAAAGTTGTACAGAAGCCCTAGGCAAGTCTGTGTAAGAACCGGGATGAATGTTGGTTAGAGGGATCTCTGCAGGTGTTTCTCCAACCTCCTCCTTGAAGATCCCAGCAGCGTGGCTTTACTAGCTGACTTGAACACCTTAGAATGGAAAATTTTCAGACTTCTTGGACAACCTATTCCAGTGCTGATAAAAAATTAATGTCCAACCTGAACCTCCCATATCACAGTCTGTGACTGTTGTTAATTTTTATATATTCTCTTACTGCTGTTGCTGAAAGGAGTTTCTATCTCTCCACTAAATTCTACAGACTGTACTTAGGTCTCTCTAATCTCAGATTCACAGTACCAAACAATCCCAGATCCCTTAACATCTCCTTGTTGGAATTCTAGGTACTGATCATCTGTACAGCCATCCTTTGGCCTCTTTCCAGTTTCTCCATAACCCTCTTGTTCTGGAAGACCCAAAGCTGGAGTGAGTTTTGCAAGGTGTGGTTTCACCAGGGCCAAGGAGATGAGGCTCCTTGCCTTTTTCCTGTTGGCCTTGCTCCTCCATGCAAACTCTGCTCTGCAGCTTGTCTCATTTGTGAGGAGAGCACACTCTAAGTTGAGCCTTATGCCCATCATAACTCTTGGGTCCTGTTCAACAGTGAGCCAGTCTGTTACCCATGTGTATTATGTTGGTAATAGTGGAGTTACCTTGCCCTACATGGAGCACTTTGTACTTCTTGCTGAACTTCTTGATATTTCTATTAGTTCTATCCCTCAATTTACCAAGGTCCCCTTGAATTAAATCTCTATTGCTTTGCATGTCAAGTGCCTCCAATTTAACTTAATCCACAAATTTGCTGAGGCTTTGTTCTGCCTCATTGCCTGCGTAACTGATGAAGATAATCAACCCCCGATATATTCCATCCATTCCATCCTGCCCACTGGGCACTGAGACACTGCTTCCTGCCCTCTGATTGTGGCAGTCCAGCCCATTTTTAACACATCTAATAACCTGTACATCCAGCCTGTGGTTTGGATCACTCCCAACAAACACTCTCCCCTGCAATGCCCAGGCAGGGCTTGGCAGACACAGCAGGCTGTGGACCATCCCCAAAAGGCCCTCTGGGCAGGAAACAATTGCGTGCTAGTTGGACATAGCATTAGATATTCACATTTTCAGTTTGTTATTCAAAAGGAGAAACTGTCTCATAAAATAATTAAGGCTATAGTCAGGTCTTAATTAAGGGCAATTTTAAAGGGGGAAATTGTGTTTTTACTAAATATTGCATTCAAGCATGGAAGTCAAAAAGGTTCACATGAGATCAGACTACAGATTTTCAGGGGCTCCCTTAAAAGAGTTTGTTCTTTCCCAAGAGCCTTTCTTGTAACTATTTAGGGCTTCTTTCTCTAAAAAGCCCCAGAGTAAGGAGACATCAAGTATCCCATTCCTTTATATCTTTGTATCTTTGTTCCTTTATATGACTGTCTATAAATCTATTCTATACAGAAGGGATAATCTAAGTGTTAAGAAGATGCTATTTCTGTTTCAAAAATGTTTCAGTATGCAGCAAACAATAACTAGCTTTAAACTTGAATGATAATTCAAGATATAACATTTTCTTTGGGAGGAGAAATTATTAAGATATTTTGGTTTAAGTCTTCTCAATCATCTAAGGGGTTTTACCCATATTTTAATCCTAATTTTAATTTTTATTTATATTTAATTTAATTCAATTCAAATGAAACCTCTAAAGAAATTATTTTTTCCTGAAGAAAACCAAATCCAACAACATTGAAATTAGATGCTTAGACAGATTAATGTTATCTAGATCTTCTTCTACAAGAAAAAATAATTTGGTCTCACTGTAAGTGCACTTATTGAGAAAAATCCAATAATTTTTCTGGCAATTTATATTTGCTTTCATGAACAAAGTAGTATGTATTTTCTCTAACATTTACCATCTCAGATGTGTTGGTAGAGAGAATGGAGTGATGCTAACCAGAGAAGGACCTGGGCTAGCCTAACTTCCCCATCAGTGTCTTAGGAATCAGCATCTGGACATTTTGGCTCAGTCTCAAAAGGAAAGTAAAGAAAGCGAAGATGCAAAATCATTGAAGTTTATGATAAAATTGTTATTGTATGTCTGCACAGCATCATGTCCAAAGAAGTTTACTCTCAGCAGGGTCTGGAAGCAGAACTCTGATAACAAAAGATAATAATACAGTGGAAAGGAAGGAAAGCAGAAATGCAAAATTTGAGACTATGGGGTCCTTTCTTGCTCTGCTACACCAATAGAAGCTATTACCTACTGTGTGTATTTTTCAGGGGATGAAACCTAACAGTTTTCAGATAAAGATATCTAAATTTTAAAGGGTAAGTAAGTTTTGAGTTGGAAAACAGCACATTCCAAGATACATGGATGCCTTGGGAGTGTCTGAGGGAGAGCTAGTGCATTTTAGGTGGAAAGCTTTCATCCCAAAACCTGTCTTTTCAATGGCTGAAATGTTCATTAAACATTTGGACTTGCTTTGAAACAGAGGTGTTTTTTACAAAGGGGTTCATCAAAGGACAGCTTGTACCTGTGCATTTTTGTCTCCAGCATAAGAGATTCATTCCATAGCTGTTGCTCCAGTTTGGGCAAACCATCTGAAAGTGAATCAGTGCAAATGCAGTGAATTCACAACTGCTCCAGGCTAAGCAGTCACATGGGAGTAGCTATTTTGGCATAACGATTCTGGAAAAAACTATCTGCATAAAGATGTTTACTTGGGAGTAAGTATTCAAGCATGAAATAGATGCTGTCCTTTACCTTCATAGCATGTATTATTCTGACTTAACTGCTGCATGTAGCTGGATACACTATAAAACTCTCATCGGAGGACTGAATATAGGGTGGAGACACAGTAACAGGGTTAGTGAGAAAAGCAAAGCTTTCACAAAAACTGAGCTGCTGCATGAGGTGCATCGTGTGGCTTGTCCTTAGCTCACACATGTGATGGTGTGTAACCCTTTGCAGTCCTTGCAGAGCCTCACTGTTTTTAGTCACTGCACGATCTTGGCCATTTCTGCTTTGAACTTTCTAGTGGTCTGGGCAGTAATATCATCCTGTTTTGAAGTATGTGCTACAGTCTTAGGGTAGACCTCCAAAGTGTTTTTCACATCTTCACATTAGCCAATAAAAGTGTTTGGGATTTTTTTTTTTGCTTTTTTTTTTGGCTTTTTTTGTCTTACCTTTTTTAAATCCCAAACCAAAGCATACCACAGTCCCTCCTCATCCTTTATACTGGTTCAACAGTGAGGGAAGAGAAATTATCATGCTCAGAAAACTTCACCATGAGGGAGAGTAGGTTTGAAATTAGTAGGAACACTCATTTTAACCTCTATAATCTTTTAAATAATTTAGCCTCTTTGTTCAAGGAATATCTGAATTCCATGCACTGCAGTTCCTACATGGCCCATTGCTTTTTAGCCTGAGAATGAAAATGACCCCACTAATAGAAAGCTATATTAATTTTATTAGATAATTATTCAAGAACATTAGAAAATATTAATGTATTTTTTTAGTTCTGTTTTTTAAGACATTTTCTCTTTTATGTAAAAAGGATCATTGACACTAAGAGAACAGTTCTGTTTTCTCGTGCATGTTATTAAACATGTCATAATATTTCAGGTGTATTACACAGAACATTGAAATGAAAGACCTCACCTTTAAAAGCTCTTCGTACCCACATCATTATGCATGTCCAAATTTTTATACTCTTACTCGTAATAAATATGAATTGAAAATATTATTCTGGAAGGTGCACAGTTAAGAATAATGGAGTAGTTTACATAGCAATATACTGCTTGCCAGGAATAAGGATACCTGCACTAGTCCCTGTGTGTTAGTGATAAAATAAAATAGGAATACTAATGTATACTTATGCTAAAATAAAATGTGCCACCAGACATTATGCATCACAGGAGATAAGCTTGTTTTCCACTCTTCCAGACTGCTGTTAACCTCATCCTACAGGACGAGCACATTTCTCCTAATCTTTCCTTGCATTTACAGCAGAGGTCACACTCTATTACATTGTTCATTCAAGCAAGGGTGGTAGAAGTCAGAGTCGTATTTAGGGCTAGGAAGGGATCTAAACAGAGGTAAGTGGACATTATGATCAAAACACCCTGCTTAAGACACACATGTACCAGCCCATCACTCCTCTGCATGAATAAAAGAACCATAATTGGCAGCCCTTCATATAATGAACTGTTTTCATCCTGCCTTCAGCTGCAGAGACATTAATTTGCTAAAGCTGCAGTGATTCAACAGAGCTTTGCACTTAGGTGAGACTGAAGTACTCTAGAGGCTGTGATCCCCAGGAAGCATGTTGCCTCTCTCCATTTTCCCTTCTTAGGCATGCAGAAGTCATAGGCATATTATTATCCCTTCATTCCCTCCCCACCAATCTCTTCTTCTCATACTGCCTTGAAGTCTGTTCCAGTCCTGTGATGCATTCAGCAGGTCTCTGTACAGGTCCATGTGTCATCACCAGGTGACACAATTGTCCTCTGGCTTGGGAGAACTGTGCTTTAGTAAACCCCTAAAAGATGCAGGTTTTTTGAAACTGTGCCCCAGGAACCTGTGAAGAGACCTGAGTGTAACTCAACCCTCAGAAAGAAATGGAGCTGGTGGTTAAAGAGAAACATGGTTTGGGGAGACAACTGTTATAGCAAGAACAGTCAGAATGGGACTGCAGTAACAAATGGGAGCTGATACCTGATAGAAAACTTATTGTTAGTCCTTACTGTAGCCAAGGTCACAACCACAACCTGATTCACCAAGGCAATTAGTAGAAAGGCTTTTTTTCCCTGGTTTTATTTATTTTGAATTCAACAGTAGAGGCTTAAACCCTGGTTTGTTATGAGTCATCCCCACATTCTCCTTCTCCTGGTTCAATGCCTCCCTCCAGTAGTCCCTCCCTGCCCAGCCAGCCTGGGAGCACAGCACCCCACACTTGTGTAGTGTTGCAGGGAGGGGGGCAGCCCAAGCACCGTATGCAGCAGCTGAGATGCCTTTCCCAGCTCCTTCAACCATGCACGTGATATTTCAGCACAGCTGTGTGCATTTGGCTCTTTTCCTCCAGGTGAGCAGGTTTTTGTACGTGATCAGGAGGTGACTTGACCTTTGATAAAGAAATATGAGCATTGTGTTTGCCAGAGGGACACAGGGTGACACATATGGTATTTTTACTCTGTGCTATGTCTGGTTTCTTTCTGTCCATGTGTACATAAAAGAAGGGGAACTCATGGATTTGACGGATGTGCTTGATAATTCTTTTCAGTCAGAACACACCAATGTAGATATGTATTAAAAGCAAACAACACCTCCCTCCCCAGCCCCTACTGTAAACACACCTCCATGTCCACATTGTTCCCATTGCCAAGCCTCAGTACTTCCACGGTGCTGGCAGTCTGTGCAGGAGGAGGCATCACACCCCACCTTCCTTTTGTCACAGGTTCATGGCCTGCAGATACTGCTGGCAGGTTCTCAGGGTTCAGGTCAGCTTTTTTTTTACACACTGGAAACAGGAGCAGCTGCTGAGTGCTGAGCATTGCTGATAAAATCATCAAACTTGCTAGCATTTTGGTAAACATTGCTCTTGGTGGAGACAATCAAACGCAGAGAGAGAAACCCGGTTTGCAGATGCAATCCGCCCTTTCCAGCAGAAAGCACAGAAGGCAGGCCATGCAGTGGATTGGGTAATAAAAGGGCTTTTGGGAAGCCCTGGTCAGGGAATGGACTACAGAGTGCATGAACCCCAGGGTGGGCCACCAAGTCTCCTTTTGGCAGGAGTCAACACATCCCTGATGGACACCTTCATGTCTCAGCCACAATTGTGTCATGAACATCAAAGGGGAACTGAGGGCCAACAGAACCCGCGTTTAAAAGAAGGCAGTAAAGAAAGTAGAGTGTTGGACACAAGGAAAAGAGAACAAGTAAGCCCTGGGAAAAAAAGGAATGTGTAGGGAAATGGAGATAATAATCCAAGCAGCCATATCAACTTTTACTTCTATCCCCTTATTCGTATGCCTTGCCTCTCTACCAGCCTTTTTTCCTCATTTTGGGTCTTCAAAGAGCTTTAGCTAGGGCGTCACCAAACAGGATGAAAGAAATTCATCCAACACCAATTTGATGTGAATAGGTAGACACTTCTTTTCTAGGGGTGCTGGGGACATGGAGCATAACTCCTCTGAAACGTGTCCCACTCAACAAACAAAACCCACTCCTTTCATATATTTTTTCTGCTAAAACATTGTTTCATAAGTTCTTATACATACCAAACATACTACGCCCGCTCTTAAATTTCTTCTTTACACTGATTGATTCTAATGGTTAATAAGTTCATCAATATTCATATCCTAAAACACTCATTGGCTATTTCTACTGGGGTCTACTGATTGGAATCCTTGATATGAAAATCAAGGTTTTCCAAGCAGCATGACTGGTGAGCGTGATAACTGGTGAAACTGTCTCCACAGTTTCTTGACTGAAACATAAGGGTCCAGTGACTTCTTGGTGAGGTTTCTATGGCTACACAGCACTCCAGGTATTTCTCTACCTTATACTTCACAGTTTTCTACTTATAATCATAGCTAACCCTTTAATATGATTTAATTGATTATTTGATCAAAATACTCACAACAAAGGAATTAGGAAATCATGGTGAATCCATTAGTGAAACCTTCCAGAGGAAGGTTTTCCCTTTATGTTTTTCATATGTTTTGATATCAAAAGAAAGCCTTCACCAGAAGATTAAAGTGTTAGTTTAATGACTTAAGAAGGGACTCCTGTTGGAAAATAGAATTTGATAAGAACCTGATGCTCTAACAAGTCTGTGAGCTGCTGACAACAGTATTGCCTAAGGCGCTTCTATAAACCATGTGCTGTCCATGGCAGACATATTATTAGAAGATAAAATTCTCACTTGCCTGATGAACTGGACTAGATGTCTATCTAAAAAGACAGGCTTCTAAGACTTTGCATTAAAAGTTAACTGCAATTTTCTTCTCCTCGAGCCCACATGAAAAAAAAAATAAGGAAAAGACAAAGTTTAGGATTTATTGCTTGTGCCCAGAGATTGTCCCTAAATGTAACGCTTTCAGAGCTCTACTCAAAAAGGCATATTGGGAAGCCTGACTTGGAGCCATTCATGAAACCCTGCACAAGTAGTGAAGTACCACAGCCTTATTCCATAAAAAATTACTTATGAGGATGAAGCTTCTACTGTGAGGGGCCCACAGGGCTTCTCTCTCGGCCCATGTGAAGCAGCTTATCTACTCTTTCCTGTTGAGGACTCCTTTGTCAAGGAGTCTCATAGTTAGAAGCTCAACTGTGCTGTTCTTGCCTAGTTCTTCATGCATATGCCATGCCCTGAGGCTGTAGCAAAGATCTGTACTCCTTACACAGGACAGGCAGCACAGGCAGCACATGCAGGAGTATTTAGCATTTGGCTCTTCGCCTTGGGTTAGTTTCTTCTGCTGGCTGAGATGGATCACTAGGTGCCTGTGATCCATCCATATCCTGCTTACAACCTCTCAGCCTGTGCATACTTGGTGGTCCTCCATGCCTATGGTTCTCTTTTGCTTTTGCTTTTGCAATGAGTCTTGGAAATGCATTTGGGCAACATACCAACCCAGCTTTGTGTTGTGATATGAATGAGGATTTGACTGTTCATTGCATGAAAATTGCATCCATAGCATAAAGTCCAAGCTCTCAGGACAGACCACAGGCAATGTGTTAAAAGTGATATATTTTTCTGTTTCCAGATGGAGGGAATGAATGTCTCATTATTTCAGGTTCTCCCAAGAAACAGGAAAGACAAATGTCATTTACAGTAATAACAGGAATTTAATACAGGAGTAAACAAAATGCTTGTTTTTTTTCTTTGAGGAGTCATTTCATCCTGGCAGAAGGCCTAAACTGGTATTCTGGGAGATCCTTTCCTTGTCTATCATAAACAGCATTAATCTATGTATGTCTGTGTCTTCTTGTGTGCTGCCAGCACCCCACGGGCTATGCACTTGAATATAGGGTTGTGTCTTGAACCAGCTGCCTGTCTGTTACTGATGCCTGTGGAGAGAAATTTCTCCATTCAGAAGTGTCATTGTAGTACATGTATTTTTCTGTCCACCATGTTATTTAACAGACCTTTAACAATTGTAACTGCCCAATGCAGATTTACCGTTTGACTGGCCATGATCTGGTCATGACTAAGTGGTGATGACTAAGTGTCCATTTCCAAGGAAAATGCACAAATTCATTCTAAGAGACCTGAGACTGTCATTCTGAAAATGGCACACATAAAGACACTTAGGTTCCTGAAACATTTTGCTCCTTTCCTGCAATGGCCCCTTAGATACCCTCCAATAACCTCTTATTCTCACAAGGGTGATTATCAGTGTACAAACAGGAGCTGCAGTTTGTGCACTCTACTGTGAAAATAAGTAATATTTTCTTTTTCTCTGAGCCTTGATAGCTATGGCAGATCAGGGTACCAACAAAATGCTATGGGAATTTTTCATCTCCTTATTAGTATATGTGTGTGGTACTGCGGTCAATCACAGCATTATCTTCATTTATTCCATCTTGGATTTACTTCCAGGGTGCTTTCCAGCAGACAGGGAAGGCCTTGGTGATGAACTACTATTGCCATCCTCAGGGCAATAGCCTGGAAATGCCATCTACTCAAACAGAGACCCAACAAGTTTTACTGGAGGGTTTTCTGCAATGTGGCAGTTTGCTTTGGTTTGGGTCCCAGCGTTTTGCTGCTTCTGTCTCTTTATTGTTGTCCAGTGTGTGTAGTGAGGAAGCTGCTTGGTTTATCTAGAACTACCAGTAGTTTTCTCTAACATCCTACACTAAGAGGGGTTTTTTTCCCTACTGGAGTCATCCTGAGTAAATGGAGGGCATTTAGCTTTAATGTTTTCCAGGTCATAAACTCTGTTTATTTAGTAAAAGGGACTGCTTTCCACATTTGTTGGGTTACTTTGTGCAGTAGGTGAAACACCTCTGAGTCATTCATACCTTTTAAGATACAATATATTTAGACAGTATCTTTCAAACAAGTCTTGGCAGTCTCCTAGCAGTTCAGTCATAGAGGAGACAAAATTCTCAGTGTGCTTTGATATTTTTTGTGTTCTATTTGTCCTACACATAGCTGTTCCAGAGCATGGTTTAGGCCTTAGGGTCAGGTGATCTGTAGCTGAAAGAAAAGACATCCCTCAGCCTTCTGCCTGAGCCTCTGTGCAGCAAGACTAAATCCAGGTTATTTAATATTCTGCTGTGGGTGTGTAATTGTGCCCTCCTGCTGTCCAACTCCATCTGTCCCTGGCTAATATTGTCCAAGTACCTTGTGAAAGTTTCTGCCTATTCCTCTTACCTCATGAACGAAACACAGCAACAAGTCTTACATTTAGAACTTTCTACTTGGGGAGTTTCCTCCTTGCTCCCAGTGTTACTCCAATTTGGTGCAAGTCATCATCATTTTTATTAAATCTAGAATAGAAATCGATTTACCGGCATAGTTATTTTTCTCTCCATGCTTTCCCACTCATTTTTTCCTTCTTCCCTGTTTGTCATCCCACCCAATACATTTCTGACATGAAGTTGAGAG
The DNA here is from genome assembly GCA_013400855.1 of Buphagus erythrorhynchus. Taxonomy (NCBI): domain Eukaryota; kingdom Metazoa; phylum Chordata; class Aves; order Passeriformes; family Sturnidae; genus Buphagus; species Buphagus erythrorhynchus. The sequence goes on from VZTT01061118.1 coordinate 54,286, forward strand.
AGTCTTCTTTCACTACGCATTCAACATTCTTCCATTAGGCGCTTCCTGAAAGTAAGTTTTTGTTTCCTCTTAGCAGTTTCCTTAGAGAGAGATGGGGATGAGATCGATGTGCAAGTACCACCTAAGAGAAGAAATGAGAATTTTGTCTCATTTGTCTCATTATGGTAGTGACAGCATTAGTCTTTGAGGAGTCAAAATGGTTCAGTTCAGCCATGAGCATAACCTGTTATACTATAAAACTCCTTGTTTCACATCTATGAATCAATAATCAGCTGCAAGCCACCTGTTGTGTCTCAATTCTGAATGACATGTATCTGCACATTTGCTCTTTCTTCCCTTCCCCCCTCATGAGTACTGCAGAAGTACAAGCATGTACTAACAGTATCAGCTTCAGCTCAGTTTTTCAGCTGTCTCTGTCAAACATTTTGGGATTCAGGTTCATAGTCTTTAAAAAAAAATTAGCAATTGCTGAAGCTCATCTGTTTCTAATCAAAGAAGGATGGTGAGATAACTCGATGGTCTCATTTTATGAATTTCTCATAAACAAACATGAAAAAGAAAGATTCTGGTTTTGTTTTTAAATAAGCAGGATCCACTGACTCAAAGTCTTTAAGCACCCTTATATTTTAGAATATAGTGTACTGCCAGGAGAAAATAAACAATGAAGTGCATCCCTGCCTCCAGGTAGTCTTTGTATTTAATGATTCATCTACTTAAATGTCAAAGAAGATGCTTGAAATCAGACGCTACTTGAATGTGGAGGATTGGCCTTCTTGTACCCATCACCAGTAGCNACTGGCCTCATAAATAATACTGCACTTTTTAAAAAGAAATCCTCAGGTTTAAATTTAATTTTTTTTTCTTATTGAATGACCATAGGCACTTAGCACTTTGGACTCATATATGGGACATAAGACAAAGGTGTGAGATCGCAGTTAATTTTGTTCTTATTTATTAAGAACTGTTGTCTATAAATAACATTTATTTCAGGTATAGCTTTTTACTTATTGGAAAAAACTTAGCTGTAATTCAGCAATAGCTTAAATATCATTAATTGGTTGCTGACAGACACTTGCATTCATACAAACACAGAGCAGACTTGTTCCCTCAGGAGTGGATAGGAAGGAAATACACATGCTTTTCTTCTCCCCTTGATTCATCTGTTAACAAGAAAGGTGTAGAAGAGAAGTAGGAGCTGTTCCCAGACCTAAATACCAGTGGTAGCTAACTTAGCTATTGCGTTGTTCAAAAATGCAGAGTGCCAAAGGAAGGCACTCAGCTGCCCTGTACACTCACTGAAAACATTCTGGTACTTCTCAAGAGTGAGTCAAAGCATTCTCTCCACTGACCTAATAAGGTGCCTCAGTATTTCATACTTCTACAGACTGGTTCACAACATCTTGACACTGAGAAACAAAAATAGCAAGAACCAAGAACCAAGAACCAAGAAGTTTGATAAACCAACCACTGAGTATGCCTTAAAACAGGCCTGAACTGGACATTATTTGTGGGCATTGCTGGCTACAATGGAACCAGTGAGACCTTTCAGAGGTTGTTAACAGAAGAGACAAAGGAAGGTGCAATGATGCAGTTGTCTAAGAAGCAGAACTGTCCCAAATACTGA
>VZTT01061119.1:5204-21608 GCA_013400855.1 Buphagus erythrorhynchus
CATGGTGTGAGACAGACTCCAAAGATGTGATTTTTTTACACCATGGAGATACTTGTTAGCAATACCTTAAACTGGACTATTTAGGACAGCTTGCACAACTCCACAAAATAGTCGTAGCATGGAGAACTGTGTTCTTGTTAAAGTGCCCAATCCTTCTGCTGAACTGGAGCCATGCAACGTTTGAGCAGTTCCTCATTAAAAGGCTAATTAACTTCCTTTAAGATAAAATAAACATTTTTTTGCCATTACTAAAGGTAATCATTTCTACTTTCAAGATTACCATTGGTAAACAGAGAATACAGTAAATTGTCAGGAAATTTCCAAGAGCAATGCTTTTCCTTTAGGTAAAGCAGGTACTCCCTTCCTTGGATGCAAGAATTTAGAGGGCCCACCCAAAGATTAATTCTTCTTGTCATCAGTAAGAACTGATCATGTCTTATTCATGCTCTCATACAGGCTGTTTCCAAACTTTCACCTCCAGCAGACACCATGGAGCTCATGAGGAAACACAAGTGGAGTACCTAAGATAACTACCACAAAAAACCTCATATTTAACTATTCTGAAATCTCAGGTTTTTTAACCTCACATGGTATTTTCCAGGCCCAGCCATTTTCTAACTGCTACTGCCCAGCTATTTCCAAACCGTGGCAGCATTTCTACACAACATAAAGTTCTTTCCTGGGTCCTTCTCATATTTTCCACTTTTAAAAACTCAAGAGTTTTTAAGCACACAAGAGTATCCATATTTCATGCCACATCTTCAGAGAAAAATGGTCATCTTTCTTTCTGAGATAGAGCAGCTAGGTAAATTTAGCAGAAGAAAACTCAATTCCCTTCCTGTTCCCAGGGATCTTTCTCCACCAAACACACAGCCCAGACTAAATATAACATATACCACCTTAAATATAAAAGCAAAGTCTTACTTCCTTCAATGTGAGCCTGGGGGTTCTTATAGAGATGTTCAATCCGGCCTGTATTAAAAGAACTGGACCGACGAACGATGCCATGCACCTGGGGATTGAAGAAGGAAAAACAGAAAAATGGTAAACATTAAGAGCAAAGTGTTCATTACCATCTCTCAAAATTCTGGTGCACATGGGCCTAACCCTTTTATCAGGTAATCAGATCTCATCTCTGTTCCTAAAGATGGACAGATATCCAATTCACAAACGTGATACTGGGAGATGAGGTCAGGTGCTGCCATACTTACTTTACCACTGTGTGGTTTCCCCTTCTCCCTTGTTGACACACTAGCAGCCCAAACATCACACATAGTACAGAAAACACACTGAATTGCCCCAGAGCACCATCTCCTAGTGAGGGAGGCTTGACAACATTACTGGAGTTGGAGAAGCAATGTGTGAATGCCAAGAAAACCACTGCACCTTGGTTGTAGAGAAGTCTTTCTGGAGGCAGAGACAGGCATAGAAAAAGCAGCAGCAGGAGATGGGGCTATGGAAAGGACAGAGTGCGCAGAGAGGAGAGAAGGGGAGAAAGAAGGGAGACAAGAGGAAGGAAAGAACAGCAGCTACAAGGCCCAAATGTATTTTTTAAATGAGCTGTCATTCACTTTCTGGGGTGCTGGAAGAACAGCCAGTGCTGTTTTGTAGACCTCATGAGTCAGTGTTGTCCAGTGGGTTACAAGAGACACAGACAAGCCTAAGGCTCAAACCCAGGTTAGGAATTTCCTTTAACCTGCCACGATAAATAAGCTGGTGAAAAAAAGCTACACTGGTCCTGACTAACATTAAAGAAAAGACTGTTTGTGCCTAATACATTAGAGAAATTTTTCAAACATTGACCATGTTTCATCCTGTAAGACAGTCCCATGATGCCTGCTGCCAAAATTCATGTTAGCTTTGGTTACCAGCTACAGAGGTGGTGCTTGCACAAATGAAATCAAGCTGAAGTATCTGACTGTCCTCCACCTCTCCCTGGCTTTTATTTCTTTTACTTCAACACATCCTAGACTTGGTTTGTTGAGGGCATCCCTTTATTTTCCCACTTGATGTTAACTTGTGAGAATATAGAAGCAGGAACAGGCAGTGTTAAGAGTTTTGATTTTGTTTGGGGATTTTTGTTTTACAGATAACAGAAGCTGTGGTTATTGACAAAGAAAACGTTTTTCATTTGATCTTAAGTCCAAAATTTAACCAAGTAAAAAAGTGCACACAACAGCAGGTTGAGACCAGTTTGCTGATTTAAGAATGACATTTTGGTGGCAAGATTTAAAAGAGCTCAATAACTTCATTTTTACAACTTACAGGTCCAAATTTATGACACCAATTTCCTTGCAGAAAATCTCTTGTGTGTCCTGTCACATTGCTCACAACATACCATGTTCTACAATTCAAACTAAACTTTCCACAACTGAATAAAACATTTGCACTTTCAGGATCAATGAGGCACTGAGAAATGTGTCCCCCTCAAAATGAATTTCTGTTAAATAATGGATTTATGAAGATACATTACAAAAATCACATAATTAGAAGCCTTATCAAAATAATTCTTTATAGATTGTGTGTGTAATTTATAGGGACATCAAGTATAGAGAGAAACACTTTCAAAAAAATACATTTTCTTAATAACTTCATTTTCACAATAACTTCACTTTCACAAATGAAGCTAATAATATTTTGAGTACTCAAACTCATTACTTTGCTGAGTAAAATATCAGACTTTGCAGTTTTAATGTAACTAATTATTCTGAAGGAAGCAAACTCAGTTGCTCAACAACAGAGAAGGTTTAGATTAAATATTAGGAAAAAAATTATTCATGGAAAGGGTTGTCAAGAACTGGAACAGGCTGCCGAGAGAACCTATTTGTATTTAAGAGACAAGTAGATCTAGCATTTAGGGAGATAGTTTAGTGGTGGACTTGACAGTGTTGGGTTAACAATTGTACTGGATGATCTTAGAGGTCATTTCCAACATAAACTGTTCTCTGATTCTTCTAGCAAAATTAAATACTTTGGCTTAAAGTTCTGATGAGAGACTTCTTGAGCACTCAATTATCTCTGAATTAAGTCATGCTGAAATTCATGTTCATCTGAACATCTGACCAATAAGTCAAATCTTGCCAGCTCAAAAGCTTGATGAAAGATTGGGCTTGCAATAGCTTTGTGTCTGCTCATGACTGCGATACAAACTTTTGACCAATGAGATATGCTAAACGCAACCATCCCAGGACTTCAAAAGATTCAGTAAACAGACAAATCCAGAGAGCCTGTTACTTCCAGCAATAACAAAAAAGTAAACCCTGCTTTTTTCTTTTCTTTTTCACCCACTCCTTATTCTGGTATGCACATACAAGAGCAAGAAAACCAGCCAAATGCTTAATCCGTGACAGCAATGTTACGGTAAGAAAACTGATGAAAGGTACCATTGTCTGCATGGGACAAGTGAAATGCAAACTCTGTGACAGGCCAAAATGTGTCCACACTGGTTAATCTAGTTAAGAATGTATCAGTGGATTTTTCTTAACAGAGCCAGATCTTCAAAAACATTGAAATTAAAAAAATAAAATAAATTTAAAAAAAAAGTCAAATGAAGCATCTCAATTAGGGAGGCAATCAGTTATTATATGCCTGCTTGCATTCACTTATTTAGGAACAGAGGTTTCTAAATGGGAACATAGGAAAGAATTCCAATAAACAGATGGAGAACTGAAGAACAGAAAGAAAAAGACTCCACCCAGTTATAGTAACCTTTGTATTGTTGAAGGGGTTATATTGCATTTGCTCTTGTCAGTTCCCATCTTCATTGTGGACTATGGGAGACTATATGCTTTTACCTTCAAAGTAATAAAAGCAATCACAACATTATCTCTCATCCCCAAACAGAATGGAGAAATAGTAAAAAATAATCAATTTACAACACTGAAAAACCAACTTCAATATGCAAATTAATCAATAAAGCAAAAGAAAGGATGGAATAAGCAAGGCAAGATTAACCTCGTACAAAAAAGTATGGGAAGCACAGACTGGCCGAGTATTACAACAGAAGTAATAACATCCAATATTAAAACAAGCACTAACTTTTACTAAACCCCCAAAAAATACTACATTGTGGGGAGATTAATTTGACCAGTCCATTTCCTTACATTATCACACATTTTAGAAGCATCTTGTATGACCAAGAAGCCAAATATTCTTACACTTATGCCCGCATCAGTTCAAACCCCTCAAATCATACCATAACAATAGCAACGATGTGAGTGTTGCTTTGCTGGACCACAAGAAATGTGATTTTTGCCAGGGAAAATTATGCAGCAAGAAGGAATCAGACTCCCTTTATTTCAAGGAAAAAGTAAGCAAAAATCATGTGCTAAGCAATAATTGATTAATCCAAGAGAAAAGGTAGAAAGCAATTATACCAAACTTGTACAACTTGTTTGGGGTTTGTTGTTTGGGTTTTGTTTTAGGGTTTTTTTTTTCTTTTTGAACAGAGAAAGCAAAATGCAAGATTTTTATTGCTGAAATATAATTGCCAAAATAAAAGGGCCTTTACTGTGGAAAGAGAGGTGGGGCATGAGAACAAACAAGAGATTCTTATTCCTTTATGTGGTACATTGCATCATAAATTATTCCCTAATTCCTTACAGTTTTGGCTCACACAGGTCACTGCTTATCTGAGCTGGCGGGAAACATGCAAAGCAGCTATACCCCGAGGAGAAGAGGGAATCCACCAGTGGACATTAGATGATAAATAGTACAATAACCTGGCATGATTACAGGCCATGTTGCACATTCCTCTGTGGAGTTTTGACTTGTTATCTAGGACTGGAGTGGAAAACATACACAGAGAAGGACAGAAGCAGAGGAAGCGGGCTGGGGCTGCAGCATCCAAACGATCCATCAGCCTGCAGCCAGTCACCGAGCCACTCACCTCATAGCCTTTTTCCAACAGGAACTCGGCCAAGTACGATCCATCCTGGGAAGAGCAAGATAGAGGGCAATGTTAGAAACACACTGAATAGGCCTGGGAGATTTGGACTGCTTAAAATCGCTAAAGAGGGAAAAAAAAACTTGTAGTGAGTAGACTGGGTAACAAGCCTATACTATATGATTTCTCCAGATTCATACATCAACCTAAAAATACTACAGACTCTTTAGTTAATTTTAGACTATGATGCAGTATATTTTAAGATAACTTGCTTACAAATGCTGGTTGAGAGCTCCCATCTCTTGAATCCCTTCCCAAGTTCCATTATAAAGTGCCTGGGGACTATCCTTCCAAAATATCCTAACCACGGTCACTGAATTTGAACTATTTTGGAGATAGGGAAGGAAAAACACGTAAAAAAAAAAAATAGTACAAGCTTGGCATTCTCTGCAAACCAATGTGGCTCTGTAGCACCTTGTCACTCTGGCATCTCCCTTGCCCAGGCGCTCCTTCTACAAGGCTTCTGAAGGCAGCAATAATTCTGCCATGCCTGATCTACTGGGTTTTCAAAAACATCTCTAGCACACCTTATATTTTAACTACACAATAAAAGCCATTTTCAAATTTTAAATATATGTCATTGAAGGCTGAGAATTTGGGTCATTTAATTTCAGGGATTTTTCTTTTTTTTTTCTCCCTTGAGATCCTTGTCAAACTTAAATTATTAAGCTCCTCAAAAGCAAATACTTTAAAACATGTGCTAGCACGTTTTCCTGAAATAAGAGGATTCTCCTGGCCTGACTACTGCCAGGATTACCAAAAACAGTAAGTCCTATCACCTCTATAAATGTGCACACACCATCACAAACCCAGCAAAGTTTACCCCTCCAAAAGAGTTCTCACTAACCAATTAAGTTATTACCCATGTCCAAAGTCTGCAGCTTTCACTGACTTCTTGAATTGCTTGTTCCTTTAATATGCAAATGTATTCCCAGACCCAAATGACTTGTTACAAAAAGACCATAAAAACAGTGAGATGCCACCTATGCTTACAGGTTTAAACTCTGTTATATGGATATGCTCTGTCATAATCATGGCCAGAGACATTTAAGGGCAAAACTAAACAGACATCTCTCGCTGATCATCCCTTAAAAGCATGCTGCTCCGGAGAAAACCCTTCTTTTTACCTCATATTAAATGAATTGCTTTTGCCTCAGAGAGTCTAAGAAGAATACACTGAAGTAAGAAATTTTAGATGCACTAGGAGACCCTACAGGAGCAGAAGTGCCAAGGGGAAGTGTTTACAACAGGAATGGCAAAATGCATATGCAAAATGGCACAGTACAGTGCACAAGGAGCACATTGCTCTATGTTTCAAAGTGCAGCATTAGAAAAGGAATTACTTCATGGTATAAATGCTTCATAAAGTCTCACACAGTCTAGAAGGGCTTGAAACCAACAAAGTTTCAGCCTCCATCTTTCTCCCACTACATGTACAGGTGTGTGCACAGATCTTCACAGGGCTATAGCCCTGTAATAGCAGTCCATGACACTGGTTAATGGGGAAAATAACAAACCATGTGTGCCATGGCTTCACTGGAAGAATATGTACATCAAATGATAAGAGCAAGGCCCTGATGAAAGGATCAATTCAAAGAATATTCAATGGAAAAATCTGGAGAAATGTGGGTGCAAAGGGGGAGATGACAGCTACCTTTTATGCTTTTGTCATCTTTTTCATTAGTATTTCCTCCAGGATTTAGCAGAGAGGGGAAAACTTCCTAGCTCTCCTTGGTTGCTCAGTCCACTACAACATAAAATTATAAATAAAATTTAAAAAGGAGGTGAAAGTGGAAGACCCAGAGAATGCAAAGAAGATGAAAAAAGAAAGGCTGTGATTACTTAGGAATTTGATGGGAAACAGACTTAACTAGGATTGAACCCTGTCAATAAGGTCTTGTTCTTCTCACCCAGGCCATTGCTCAAAGTTTCCAGTCGCCCTGGAACATTTTGAACCAGCAGTGGCACTTGCTTCCTCTGCGCTTCCTTTCCAGGTCCATCAAGTGATAGGGCAGGGCTTTACAATGAGTGGGAAACAGGCAGCAAGTGTGAAAGCTCCTGCTTTCTGGCTGTGGCACAGCAGGGCTGATTGAGTGCCGGGTGATCGCGCCCAGGGCAGCTCCGCGCTGTCGTGCGCTGCGATACCCTATCGCACCCGGCCCCAGGCTCGCGCTTCCCTTCCTTTTCCTTCCAGTACAGCAGCCTGTCAGCAGGAATGGCCAACACAACAGCCACCACAGCCTCAAAGAGCTTGCAGCTGCTAAGGACAGCACAGTTTCCATCTGCTCCTAATGAGGTCAGGGAGTAAACAATAATAAGTAAGCTTTATAAAGTGATTTAAACCTTTAGCCCTAAGAGACCCTATTACACATATAAATTGTATTATCAAAGCTATTGATTTGCATTTATACTACAAAGTCTTCAAGATACAGGAATCCCTGAACCAGAAAAGGAGTATTAAAGGAACTAGGTGATAAATTATTATACAGGTGCTATTATATGTCACTGGAGAGCTTAGTTTTGCTAATGTAAAGTACCCAGCTAATGCGATTCAGTTTATAAAAAATAAGCAAAATATCAGTAGACAGAAGCAGGTCTCTGTCTGTGGACAAAGCAGTCTTGAAAGAAAATTGCCTGCAAGCTGCCTTTAAGTAGGATTACAATGAGACCTGGCTCCATACTGATATGTCAGACCAGCTTGAACGATCAAAATACTTTAACAGGACTGACTAAATAGACCACCTCAGTTAAAACAGCTCCTCATCAGCACACTCTGGCACCTCAGATTTGAATCTCTGTGCTGTCTTCAGCCAAATACTAGTTTGAAAGCTCATACAAAGAATGATACTTCAGCTGGCTTCCAAGACACAGCAGCAGGTTTCCAACTGCAGCTGTCTTACAACATGTCTGTAAAATTCCCAGACAAAAGAAAACAGACACATAAACTAGCACGAGACAACTTTAAGATGCAATATTTTATATTTAATACAGTAGTTAATGTCAAGAACTTCAATAAGCTTTGACACACTATCAAAGAAAAACACTTCCAACATGGTGAAGAAATTGAGACAAACGAGTTAGACAGTGCTTTGCCAAAATCATCTAGAATAAAAACAGTATCAAGTTTGACTTGATCCATGAACAGGATAATTTATACAGAAAACTGAAAACAAGGTAACTCAATAGCCTGTTTAGCAATCCAACCTCCTTTATTTTGCACTGTTTTACACAGGCAAGTTTCATTTGCAATGAACTCATTTGAGATTTATATTGACACATCCAGGGAAGGCTGTAAAAGCATCTTGGCATGCAAGCCATCTTGATCCTCTTTCTTTGATTTGGCCAGCTCCAATACCCTTCCACAGAGCGCTTGGATTCAAGAATTGGATAATGCCCTACCAGAGCATTCTTAATCCAGAGAACTCCCTCTTCCCCACAGCTCCTCTCTGCTAACAAAGAGGAGTGGTGAGGAGTTCCTTCATCCGTCTAGAAGTACTAGATGGATGAAGGAACAAGGGGAAAGAGATCAGGGGAAAAAGATCAAGGAGAAGAAGGTACACACTTCTTTTCTTACTACTCCTAGAGTTCCAGGAGAAGTATATGGAGTGCTTTTTCAGAAGGAGGGAGAAAGAATTAAAGACCTAACATAAGTGATGCAAGTGTATGATGACCATACCACTGAGGAGAAAGGGCTCCCAGTTGTGGGGGAGTAATATAAACATCTGAAAAGAAACACTCCACAGTATATCAAGTATTCAGAATTCATCACACCTTTGAAAAAAAACATGTAATGGTTTTCCATATACCACAAAAGAGATCAAAGATGCTTATACTTAAAAAATTCAGAATTGACTGAGGCTAGTGCCAGGCCCTTAGGAATAACTACAAAGGTGAGTTTGTGGAAGTTCCAACTAAAAGGGGTATTGTCAATTATCAAGGTCATTCCTAGAAGTATTAAATTCCTTTTGAGCTACAAACTATAGCTGTGCTCTGCTGAAGTTAAATTTTGGTAGGTTCAATTAATCTGTTTGGAGGAAAGTGCATGGAAAAAAGAGGCACTTTCATCCATAGGACACGGGATTTATTTCCTAAAAGCATCTTTCTACAACAGTACTGGCAACAGTGCACAGTCACCATTCTCATTTAGCCTTGTTGGAATGAATAATCCATCTCCCCATTAAAATCTACAGAACCAGTGCCACTGGTGGCCTTGCACAACAAATTGTTGGTTCATCAACTTTTAAGCTTCCGCACAGCTAGAAGCTAATGCTATTTCAGAGACTTGTTGAATTGGAGTGTGGTGACAGATCCTTTGGGGCAGGAGATACACACCACTCTAAAGCAACATCCAAATTATTTTAATAGGAGTCTGTAACAACTATTCCTTTGTTCATAGCACTCCAGAGCAGTCTTCCTTAAAAACGAAAAAAACCAAGAGAGTAATAAAGTGAAAAGTTATTTTCGTTGAAAAATGCACACTTCTAATAATTTCCAGTGATTTACAGAGGAAATCAGTAATTTTCTGCAGATACTATAAAAAGAACAGTGTTACACTTTGTCTCAAGTCTTCAAGGTGATAATCGAGGTAAAGCATTAAAGCATATATAAAAAATTCCCTATACTGAAAACAGGAAGAACTATGAACTCTAAAGTATTTAACTGATTTATTAAAGCTGCCACCCTCCAAATGCAGTAGTTATTTTACTATTTTGATTTGTATTCTGGCCAAGTAAGAATATAAAAACAAGTGTCCTTTTGTTCCTGCTGTCAAAAGAAAAAGTCAAAAGGCAGAAAGGCAGCAAATGTAAAAAAAAAAAATAAAAAAATCTTTGTTTTAAAAGATTGTCCACTTAATCAAAGGTTCTTGTAGTTCATTAACTGCAGTGCAACAAAATAAAATTAAGCAGGAGGAAAAACTAGCAACAAGGAAAGCATTCTACTTGTATTACTCTGTTCTTTTCCAATTAAGATTTGTTTAAAGGCAAAAGAAAAGCAAAGTTGCTTTGGAAAAATGAATCACTGTGTTATTTCCTAGTCTGAGCTCTATCTGATCTCACATACTATTCCACTGCTAAACTATTAAGTTATATTAAGAGCTGTAACTGCAATTACAGAAGAGCAACACATTCTTCCTCTCGCTCTCCCTGCAGTTGTCTTTGTCTAAAAAAACATTATTCACATCATCAATATTTATAGTTATTCTATTGTGAACCTCAACACAGACCCCTCATTTAAAGAGCAAACCTTGCACCACTCTAAAGTGGACATGAACAGAATAAACCTCTGTAATTCAAGTTTGTTCCTTACCAGCCACTTTGACTTAACTTAAGCCAAAACCAGTAAGGTATGCCAGCTAAATGATGCTGATTTTTTTTAAAGTGTTGACATTTAAATACCTTTAGTCTAAATCTATATGATATTTTACAGTAATCAAACAGCTTGTATCTATCACACAAATCTCCCCCTAACATCTCAGCTTGGAAAAATAAATTACACTAACAAATTGAGCATATAGGATTTTCCTGATTGCAGGAACCTGTGGCACATAGTGTGCTATGTTCAAGCACCCCAGAAATTTCCCAGTGATGAGAGTCAGGTGCTTGATGGCTTTTTAGAAAAAAAACTAAAAAACATGACCCTAAACATTCAGGCATCAAGATAGTCAAAATAACTGCTAGCTCTCAGACATATCCAAAGAACTATTACTAAAAAGAAGAATAGTCTCAGTAGAGAGCCTTCTAAAGCTTATAAAAGTTATGAACCACAAAACCTTAGTTTTTTTCTTCAAATATGAACGTCTAGTATTGTATACTAATATATTAGTACACTGATATAAACCAAATCAGTTAGGAACTCTGAATTTGAGAGAAACCTAGCTATACTTTTCTGTCTCAGTAGTGAAAGTATAGGGATTAGAGGAATGTGTCTATAAACCTGGAAATGCTAATCATATGGGCCACACTTCAGATGAAAATTAAAACTTCTAGTGTATGTAATGGGAAACCCATAAAAGTTTTAAAAGCCACAAGATTATTGTTCTGCCCGTCCCTATTTCCTCCTGCTTTCAGAAAGGTATCAGATGGTCTTTCACCTTTCCAAAACAGCAAGAGCAGCTCCAGTCAGCAGCAGCTATGAGCTTTTTAGACCTGCCTTATCCTCGAGTACCCAGACTAAGCCAAGAGCCCCACTAAGTGACTCACACTGACTCAGAGGGAAACCCCTCAATATCCAACAAATGCAAACTAACCCCAAACACTACCCAGTGGGAACCCAAACATACAAAACCTAGTGCAGAGACTAAAGAAACCAGAAACCCCAGGACTAAGCAGCAGGCTATGCCCCCAAAAGAGTAACTTTGACATCAAAATTTACAATTGTCACAGTAAAAATCCATAAAGCCCTGAAATTTTGAGTTCAGAAGGAATTCTGTGACTTTTATGTTTAAAAAAATGAGTAATTCTGTGAAGTGACACCAGAAGGAAAAATATGAAACCTTGGCATGCCACCTTTAACATCCTACACTGGAAAACCAGTAATAGCAGCAGTAACACGGCTATCACTGTAACCTGGGGAGGCCACCTGAACTTATGACCATAGCTCAATACACATCCTACCAGAAATAATGGACTCATCTCACTCCTAGACAGAGCCACATTTTTTCTTTTAATCCTTTCTGCAGCAGCCAAATACAGCTGCTGAGGCTAAAGCTGTTTTCACCATTGTAGCACCAGGCTTTCCGACTGATGGCTCAAGCAGGCTTTCTTCCATTCCTGCTCACCTCCTAAGTTTGTTACTTTAAGGTTAGCCCAAGATGTTTCTCTAGCAGAGTGCAAGGTCAGTTATTTGAGACAAAACAAAATAAACAACTCACTTTCTATCTTCTTTGGAGGATATCAAAGCCTAATAAATGAGAGGTAAATTAGCATAGACCAGGAAAAAGCTTTCTAATTCATCCTTCTATACTCAGCTTTACAGATGGATATGGTAATTTTGTCTGAAATACGGTTTATTTACAGATAAACACAAAACCAGAAGTCATGTTCCAGTTGGAGGACAGAAGCAGTGCACAGTAACCCCACTCTTAATTTCTTAAAAGTTTGCATAGAAAGAAATTTGAAAATCCAGTTAGGAAGGCTTGTTTGTTATAACTTTTACAGCTCTCAGTCTTGCAATATTTGCTTGGGTGGAAGAAAAGTGCTGATCCTGTAGTGATACAATCTGCAAATCATGGGAGCAAATACTCTGTTTCTGGACATTTCAAGTTCTAGGAGTCAAACAGCTTACATCATAACTGGTCATAACTCTCTTTGGTACTGCCTCTCCCAGTCTGCATGGTCTGAGTCCAGTTTTTACTGTCCTGGTATCTTCCGAAGCATAAATACATTTTTTTCAGGAACTCTGCTTATTTATGCAATTTCCACCTTTTTATTTCAAGACTCCCAAACTTCCCAATGTTCAACAGAGGTCTTTAAAAGATGGACTCTAATACATTTCAGAGTGGCCAAGAGACCAGACAGCCTAAGTGTGGTTATCAACACCCTGAGCTCTGGGCAGCTCAGACTTCTCTTTACACCAGTTAGGGATAATATAAGAACCAATAGAACCCAAAGAGCTATCATAGCAATAAACTTCCTAATAGCTCTGCAATAGAATAGAAAGGAAGAAATGTGATTGAAATTTCAGAACAAACAAACAAACAAGAAAAACCCTACAGAAATGCCAAAGCTAGATTCTTGTGAAAAGTATAAATATTTGCAGCAAAATGCTAAAATACCTGGACCAAAATGCTACATATTCATTTGCTGTCTTTACTTAACTATTTATAGCACCTTTTGTTCAGGAGCAATGGAAGAAACAGTTACAGGGGAGAAATTTAGCAGGAGAGCTCTTAAGAGTTGTTTCCCAGAGTTTACTGTACACACATGCACTTCTTCCTCACAAAAAGGGTATGGTTATGCATTTTGAGTCCTCCTTATATAAATTCACACTAGTTTCTTGAAAAAGAAAAAAAAAAAAACAAACAAAACCAAAAACAAACAAACAAACCAAAAAAAACCATAAAAATGAAAAAAAACCACCAAAATTATAAGAATCTTAAGACAACAAATTCTTCTTAAGCCTTCCAAAACATTGTCCTACCAAAAAAAAAAAATAAACGTAGAAAAACAATTAGGGAAGTCAAAGACACATAGTTGACAATGATTTGAATACAATTTTTTTCCAAAGGTAACACTTGCCAGAATTCCATGTTTTGCAAAATCTTTTTATTATGCCAAGGAGCAGTTTCACATTTGTCGGATATTTTTAAGCAAAAGCAAATATGCTTCTAAGGTTTTGTTGGGTTTGGGGCTTTTTACAGCTTAGGATTTACTTGGTTTTTGGGTTTTTGTTTAATACACAATATATGTTCTATACTACAACTGTAAATAAACATAATTGAATGAACAGAAGTATTTATCCAGACAGTGCCTACCTTCCTCTCTAAACAAAGAGAACTCCTAGTGAAAGTGCTTAACTATGTACTAACTGCACTCATGTTCAAAACACTGAAATATAAATTGACTGAAATTAGACATTAGGCCCAATAATAATTCAATACTAAGTCAATTCCATGTGACTGCTCTTGCTAATCAAGGGCTCTGATGCCACATGGACTGAGCTTCCTGGTGGCCAGAAGCCAAGTAGGATAAGGATTATCTGGGCGATAGCAAAAGGATGCAGTGTTTTTTCAGAGAAGGTTGCAGAAGGTCATCCTTATATTTACAGATACCATACAATGCCTTGTGTACCCAACTTCACAGCTTTCCCTTGTCAGCTTCAAAAGGGGAAAAAAACCCACCCAGTTTCATTAATTGGCAAGGTTCTTGTCTAAGGGAACTAGAAAATGGAAAGCGAGCAATCGCATTTGCTTATCCTATCTGTCAGGAGCAGGATTTGGAATAGACAACTACCACAAAACCACCAGCAAAACACCAATTCCTTCAATTCATACAGTATTAAAAATCACCTGCAGACTGAATTACAGAAAACCCTTTGTATCATCTTCAAGTGCAGTAATCAAAAGAATTCTTTCAGCAAGGTAGTTTTCATGAATAGCTTCCTAATGAAGGCAAGGACAGAGCAAGATCAAGGTAAAGCAACTCCTTGAACAGTTTAAACATTTCTTCATTTTAAACAATAGTTTAAATATTTCCACATCAGTCTTGTTCCAGAGAATTATGCAGTTTTGCACAGATCTCTAAAAACAGAAAAACTATTTAAAACTTTCATGAAGAAGCTTTTAAGAAGCATCAAAACAGATTATTTTAAAGACCTTGACATAAACAAGCTTCTTTCATTTACTATTGCACAAAACCCGAACCTAGTTAAATTTAACCGTCTTTGCAGGCTGTGGAGAGATGGAGTACATGGGACACATTTTAATCATTTTTGTCTGTATTCATAGTGATTTCCTCTAATCTCAAGGTTTCTTTGCAGTTCATTTCAATGGCTTTGCACCCTAGGAACTACAGGAAATTCTACAGAAACCTCCCCGTCTCACTAACTCTGTAAACTGCTCTGTGACATTTACTCCTACCAAAAGCCAAACACCACAGGATCACAGTGTTACTTCTTTGAAATTCATAAATTCTTTAATTGCCAAGGGACATAAGGGTACGCTTTAACTGAATAAACACAGCAGGTTTTGCAAAAAGGCCAACATGAAGAAAATAGTATTTACTTTTTTATTACGAAGTCACTACCACTTAAAAATGGCAACATCCTATCTTTCTTTAAGAAACACTTAAAATTTCCATAGCAGGCACAGTAAGAGAACTCTCGGTTTTGCTAAAAATGGAATGTAAACACGACATCAAAGTGTAAGGGGGCCTCATTTTCAGAAACACAAGGACCTGAAACAGCCCATTTCTTTGAAAAATACACTAGGAGAAGATGATCAGATGTATATATATAATGAATTCTCCTATAATTAAGTACACAGGTCCTCCTTTCAATGCTGTTCAGAATTGCAGGTTAACACTCCCATACAGATATTTGAAATAGTCTTCAGGTTTCATATTTGCACCTAGCATCTGTCTTTTGCCTGAGTTGAGGCAACACCTCCATCAAATAAGGACAACAAATAGCACCTGATACCATTTGAATCTTCTTATCACTGAATCATAACAATATGCTACAAGTCAACAGAAAAAGAAGCTTCCATACTGGACTGCATCATACAGAATTTGAGCAGCAGTTAAAGAGTTCTTTATTACCACATCGAGTAAGCTACTCTACATCAAACCATCTGTCTTGGCCCTCTGCCTCACTCCAAGAGAAGGGGCATCATCTATTTCCCTCACATCCTTCCCTTTAAGGGTTATCTGTTATTTAGAAAGCTTGAAGAAAAGTCATAACAGGACTTTTATTACCTGATTTTATGACCCTGATCAAACTATACAGTACAAGGTACCCTTTAAATGAGCATCCTTACTCTTCAGCAGCTGAATGCATTTATTTGGAGCACCAGAAAATACATTGAACAAGGCCTCAGAAGTATGACTGAATGCTTTTGTACTAGTGAACATGTTAGCAAGCAGTAGATGCATATAACCAAACAGCTTAACTACTCTACCCTGTCCTCACAGAAAACTGCTCAGACAACATTGCAGAAGTCTATAACAAACTGCTTTGAGATAATGGCAGAACTCCCCCTGCATAATCTAAGGCATCACAGATATGCCCCTTCTCTCTCCCTGTCCCTCCCAGAGGTCAGTCATGCTTGCCTGACACACAGCTCTGCATCCCATTCACTCAGATCTGTGATTAATGCAGTCGTAATATGTGCCACCTGCTGTTACAGACCATCCATAGGCACAGGCAGCCTTCCAGCCACACACACACTGCTCTCATGGCAGACTTCCAAAGAAAAACTGTGGCTTCATGTTTACACATCTTGCTTGTCAATATTGCTTTGTTTCTCCAAGAACCTGGCAAACAGGCTCAAAGGATGCTTGCTAGGGCACAGCTGCTTTCAGTGGGATACCTACACATTGCAATTCAAGCATTTCATGTGTATCTGGATGATCTGTGAGGGAAACAAACTTTTCTAGGTATTCTAGGAAGTTCGTTTCTAAGCCAGCATTCAACAGTTCTAGGTATACGTGGAGAACATTCCATTTTTTTCCTCCGGATATTTGTTGTACTCAAGACAAAGGTTTACATGAAGGAATCTTCAACTTCAAAGAAAATCTTTCTGGGATTTTTCACATACTTCTGTAGGACAACCTCAACCCAACATTCAGCCATCAAGTGACTAAAGTTTGTATCAGAAGGTGAACTGCAGGGGTCTCATGGAGGGAGTGAATAGAGAGGTGCTCATCCTGCTGAAGTGTAACAAAAATTTTTCCAAAATTTCTGGGATGGGACCAGCAAAGATTGAGCTTGCTACTCTCCAGCTGGCATGCAGGAAGTCACTT
>VZTT01061120.1:4487-20548 GCA_013400855.1 Buphagus erythrorhynchus
CTATGAATAGTATAAAGCATATCTCTCCCCCCTGGAATTGGAATAGAAAGAGAGCAGAGAAAAAATATACAGCTCACATAGTAGCCACTGTTTGAATATCAAAAGTGGAAGCTAGTATTGGCATAACTCAATCTGCTAAACTATTAGTTTATCTTGATGATATTTAGTTAAATCATCAGACTGCTTTGAAAGTGTATGCTAAGAATATTAAAAACAAAAATACTCAGCAGCAGCTTCCATAAAATAGCTTCCAGAAGACTAAATGCAGATTGTAGGCACAGCTTGAGATGGAAATTTAAATGCAGCTGTGTCTTGCAAGGCCAAAAAAACACATTTAATTAGGAAACTTAAGGGTTACTAAAGAAACATACATACCAAATTAATTTTTTTATCTCTACATAAAAGAACACGTTTGACAAAGGAAGGGATTGTTTCTGAAACTACTGATCCCATGTCTTGATAAAAGACTAATGTAAATATTACTAGTTAAGTTTTCACCAAGGCAGATATGCTAGAGAGAAGAAAGCAGATCCTTTTTATAAAGCAAAATAAAATTAATATACAATTATATAACAGTCTTCGTGGAACAGTAATGTCAGAACGACAATTCTCAAACACATAAGCAGATTAATATCATCTTTTAAATGTGTTTATATTCAATATGAAAGCTGAAACAATTCACTTTTAAGTGACCAGAGGTTAAGTTACAATGAAACACCAATAACGCATTCATATGCTCCAAAACAGAAACAACCAATTCTTCAGTGACTCATAGCCACTAGTATCAGATTTGGTAGATTTAAAAAGTGAGACAGCAAATTGTCAGAAAGATTGTCAGGTAAAAAAGACTTCAGAAATTCATCCGTATTATTCTCAACTTGAATTACCAGGTTTACAATCGCCATTGGATTTAAAAAACCCACTGCCAGTCCTCCTTCTTGACAGTATTGAATTGTACTGTAGCTTATACTTGTCACCTCATCTTTTCAGGGAACAGTGTCCAGTGTGGCACACTGCAGGATGATAAGAACTGGGCATGAGTCAGTTCTGGAGGAAGGGAAAGCTCAAACCCACCAGTGAAGAGGGAGCCCAAGTGGTGGTGGTTGGTTTTGTGACAGCAAGCAATTTTGCTTTTCCTTGGTGAATGTGGTGAGGTGGGAAGGAATCAGGCACATTTGTCAACTCAAACTAGAAAACAAAAAAATTTCCCCCCACCAAGAACAGTTGTACCAAAGGTATTACTAACAACTTTGTTAGCAATTTTTAAAATTACTGACAAAGATGCAAGTTCTCATCCAGCCCCAATGGGCAAAGACAACTGTCAGGATACAAACAGACATCTTAGAGTATGAGTGGGCACTTGGCAGGGATGGAAGCAGCTAAGTTTATTCTGTGCTGTGGATTCTTTTCTGCAAGCCATAATGCAAATAAGCTTCTTCTGAGAAGAGTAAAAACACATGCTCTCACAGCCCAAAAGTTGGCCCTTCAAAACTGCATGGGCTGAGGCAGTCAGAAGGCATCCAGGAACACCAGGAAACTGGCCCACTTCACAATGAGAAGAACAAAGAGAAAAAACCCAAAAGGCAGAGGCTGGCCAATTGTGGCAAGAAACTAGCAAAAGATGTGTGGCAATTGCAACAAAATTTTGGGAGAAGACTGTCATTAGAAATCTGGAATGTGAAGTGAAAGGCACCCTGAATTTTTGTTTCTACAAGACAGAACTCTAAAGCAGCTGAAACAATGCTGCTGCATGAAAAGGATGGGAGAAGCTGCATAGGTCACAGATGCAAGTTCTCTCAAGTTCCTGATCATTACATTACAAACACCAGCTCTACAAAGGTATAAAAATAGCTACCTTGAACCTTCTTTGCCTTTCATTTTCTCATGTTTTTAATGTGAGTATTTCCCCAAATTCTTCCTGAGACAGAAAGACAAAGTACTGACATTGCTATGGCCATGTTAGGCACTATTGAATGAATAGTCTTCCAGTTTATACACCAGAGAATACAGAATCACATAAAACTTGTAAAAAAAATTAAAATCTGCTTTGGTGTCCGCTAACCCAATTGCAAGGAAAACATCATCTTTATTTCCCAAGCATCCACACAACTCTTATGCCTCGTTCACAGCTTCAGACAACTACAAGGTTTATCAAGAGCATCAAACTTCACCCAACATTACACTATCCTCTAGAGCTGCAGTAGAAAAGAAAACCTTTCCCTATAGCTTTAGCTAAAGCAAAGTAGAGGACTACTATCCAGTTACTAGAAGAGAAAGGTCATTACAGAACTTCTCTATTTGTAGCAAAGATTCTCCTTTCCTTCCACAAGTGTTCTTGACCACTTTACAGACACTCAAACCTGCAATTCCTATCTGTCCCTAGTCAGAACATATTGTTTAAATATAGGAGATTTAAAATTCTAAGTAGACATCAATAACAGACCCCAGAACTACCCCTGTATCTATCTACATATATATCCATATGAGAATTCTTTGCAGACGAACAGTTCAGAGCAAAATCAACCTATTTGAATTGTTTCATGTCTCAACCATACAAAAAAAATCATCCTAACAAAGTCCACATTGACAAAAAGAAACCCCTCAAATCTGTAAAATGAAAATTCCCTTTTTACTTAAAGTCAGTCAAGTAGGATTACAGGTTTTAAGGTAAACTGTCAAAACTGTAGCATTTCTCATATTTTACTACCAAACCAGGTTAGACAGTTTACCCTCTCTTCCCACAATGAAACAGCACAAACACCAAGAATCTGTTCTCCAAGACACATGACACTTGTGAGTAGAGTGTCACAGGCAAGACGTGTCAGGGCCCCAGGTAACATTTAAAGCTTCATAAAATTGGTGACTACAGAGTAGGCAGAAAAAATAAGTTATTTTAAAGACTTCATTAAAAACAAACAACCCCAAAAACAAACCAATCCACAACAAACACAAGACAAAAATAACCAACACACTCCTATCAAACCTGAAGCTTGGCGACTTCTGTTCTTGGCACAGAAATCTGTACTTAACATATATTTTAATTTTTCTGGGTACCTTGCAACCATGAATAGTAAAGCAAAACATATTTTTGTAATGTTAACACATCTACAGCATCTTTATTTTGAAACAGCGAAGTATTTTCTGTATTTTAAACACAAAAAAGTAAAAGAGCACAAGTTCACAGCATTATCCATCTAGCTAGAAAAGAGGATATAACACAACATAACTCTACTGTAGCAGTTCATACACTATAAACATTTATCAAGTGATAAATACTTCCCAGGAAACATGGAAACAAGTTAGTTTGGAGGGAGATCTTGCACTCCAGCAAGATGATTACAGACATCAATTATTTGATTATAGACATATGATAGTGATGATACAAGTTTATATTGTACAAAACAGAAGCAACACATGTGAGTCAGCCAGATTTTCCTACCAGGGCTCTAATGTTAACCTGTTTATTTGAAATGAGAAACACCTTTACCATTAAATAAACAGTGACTATTTCCTTGTAGGAGGGGAATCCCCATTCCCTCCCACACTCCAGCTTTTCCTACAGCATCCTTTCAAGTCTCATAATTTTAATACTGGCTCTTTTAAATGCCAGTTTTCCTTTCTCTTTTTGCCAAAAGACTTGTTTTCCTTTAGCAGACAGAGTAGAGGTTGGAAAATATTTCTTCCGACAGAATTGCAAAAGAACATGCCACACTTACACGAGATTCAAATCTATCAAAATTCTTAGCTACAAAAAACTAGTCAGATCTAACACAAAATAAACTAAAACCCAAAACAGGACAACTTCAGTTTCAGAAGATAGATTCCAACCATTCCTGTCACCTTTCTTGGTCTTCAATCTAAGGAGAAAAAAAAAAAAAAAGAAACAAGAAACACCAGTGATTTCACCAGAGGCAAAACATTTCAGGTTTCCATAACAAGGCAGGAAGGTATGATTAAGCAGTTGCCTGTGCATGAGATGCATTTTTTTTTCCTGCTACAAAACAGAGAAAGAAAAAGGCAATTATAACACAGAACTCAAGTATGAGGCTCTGTGGTTGAGGAAAAAAATGAAGTAATTTTAAAACGTTTGCCAGACGACTTCAAGCATTTCCTTTCTCATTCCAGGAGCTGGCATACAAACTAGGCACACCTTATAAACCTCACCACCTCCTGCCCTAATACATTCCAGTTTTTGCTTCATTATAAAAGAAAGTTAAATAGTGTATGTACAAATATATGCCCAAACATTTACACACATGCATATCTTATCACAAAAAAGACTGATAGTAGTACTAAAAATAGATGAACTCCTTGCTTAAATGTGAGAATAAAAGCATGTTTTCACTTGCAATTAAAGCACAATGAATAAAGGCACTGAAGGAGATCAACATTGTATTCACAGATTCAGGGCATTTCTCCATAAATGGCACAAAAACCTCCAGTCATCATTTATTCATTGGTGTATTATTTTCTGTCAGTTGTGGTGGTCTGCTGCCACCACAATATTGCCTTTTACTTGAGGACACCAGTGGCCTTCAGAAATATATTCCGGCATATACAAGTCAGGAATTTTTAAACTATTTGCTGTTTCAAGCTTTAGGTTCTGATTCTGTGACTTTTTCTTAGAAAAACCGATTCACCAAAAGCAAGTAATTCTCCTCACTGGTTCCAAAATCTTCAAGCAATGATTAAGGAATATATTGATATACTGCCAGTCCAGAAACTGAAGTGACATGTTAACATCATTAATGTTCTCATCCAATCCCATAATGAATTTCAAGTAGCCTGACCAACAGGAGTCTGTTCAATGATAGTACAAAGAGTTCACAGTGGCTGCTAATCAAGAAGGGTTGGGGGAGGTGGGGGGAAGAGAGGGAAGGAATTAGAAGGATGAATTTTTCACTTATGTTACATGGAGTAAAGCCATATTAGAGTCTGTTGTTACATATTATAACACGAAGGAATAGCGATTTGTCACCTTGTTGGATGTGTAAGCACTACAAATGCCAAGCAATTTTCAGCTGAAGAGATTTTATTTTGGAAGGGTGAGGAAGGAAATGCTTTCTTCCATATCAGATTCGAACACAAAACCATTTACCATTCATATGTTTCAGCTGAAGCTCCTTGCCCAGTTTGTAAACTTACATTGAGAGTCACCTTCCCTTCACCCCTATTAGAGTCCGTAATTTGCCTTTGCCTGGGCAAATAACACAAGACCCATTCATCTGTGGGACAAACATGGTTACGTGGAGGCAAGTAGGAGACTTGACTTTCCTTGCCTGCATCCTGAGTATGCATCCAAAATAGCTTTAACTGTCCCACCACTACCTTCATTACAGGCTTGGGTTGGGTAGAACTGGCCACGTCAGTGAAGGAAGAGCTGTGGTTTAGTCTAGACACAGCATTTCCCCTTTCTTTTACCATGGTCCTGCTTCCAGCAAAGATCCTTTAGTCAGGAGATTAAAAGAGCACATTGCTGTGAAAGAAAAGAAAACAACCTGCTAGCTCAAAAAAGGAACATCTCAGGATAAAGCAGCTGTGGTACAGCCTGGTGCTCACCAGATTTCCCTTCCTGAGGCTTTCCCTATGCCTAAAAGGGTGGTACTAAGAATCCCAGAACCACCCCTAACACTGACCTGAAAAAGGAGATCTTTGTACCTAGTCTATTACAAGGGCAAACATCCATGTGTAACCAAACAAGCTCTACCCCAAGGGCTCCACTTCTACTGAACTGCTCTCAGCTTCCAGCTCCTCTCAGGCTCCCACCTACTTCTTGACCACTGTAACATCACCAGTGCCAAAGCAATTTGTACAGCCTGCATTCAGCTGAGGCACCAGAGCCATTCTTTAAACACAGCATAGGAGGAAAAGACCACTGCAACACTCTTTGCAAGGGACTGCTGTGCTGACCCACCCCAAGCTGCCAGGTTGCACATAGCACAGCATCCTGCCAGCAAGCTGGTACAGGGCTGCATGAACTTTGCTGCCTGCTGTCTATTTTTTAATATTCCCATAGTTTTAAAACTTTATTATTTATTTTGAGGCACAAAATTAAACCAGAAGATTTGGGTGAATGTCATCATAATTAAACTCTGACTACAGCAGGAAGAGTTCTCTTTAAAAATACTACTCATTACTGCTGGATGAACTCCAAATATACACTCCATGTGCATTCAGAACTGGAATTTTAAAAAGATTAGTAAGTGCTTGTTTCTGAGCATGCCATGTCAGTGTGATTCGTGAAACATGATCAACATCATCTCAGAGTAACAGCACAGCATTTCAGTATCCAAGGTGACTCTGCTATTCCTTCTCTCTTCTCAATTTTAACTGCACAAGTTTTTGTCCTTAATATGGTAGTCCTTATAAGCTATAATCACTTCATTATTTTCCACAGATACTCAAAAAACTTCAGTTTTCAACCAGCTGTGAAGTCTAAACAGCCCACTAATGATTAGAAAAGTTCAAGATTTAGGGGATATTTGTATGATACTCATCTTTTTCAGCTTGTTCTGGCCTGCATTCCCAGTGCCAGAAATATCAGCAGTTGGTGAAAGTCAGATCATCATGTACTTACTACTTCTGTGCTGACAAGATGCAGTAACAATATGAAGAAGCAGGAGAGATAATGAAACACAGGACTCCCCACCATTGGCCAGTATTTTCACAAGGTCCATAAGATCTGCACTTTAATGCTGGAAACGTTAAATCTTTTCTTTTTTTTTTTTCTTTTTTTTCCTCCCTGAATCTTCAGAATCCTCTCTTCCTCACCTTGGTGGCACAACTCCCTTCCCCCCATCCCACAGTCGCATCNTTTTACTTTAATTTTTCTGGAAAGAGTTCACCTTCCAGTGTCATAAAAATACTACTACTTCCATTTTCCCTCCCTACAAAGAGCAAGCCAGCCTCTACCTTGAGGAGCTTAAGCAAGAAGTTTCAACAAAAGCTTCAAAAGCGAGTAACAAACCACTTTGAGATGAATCAATTCCAAAAAGTTTAATTGTTTGAAGAACAAACCCACCATGACACGCCCTGAGCACATGTGGAGGGCACTTGGCTGTTTTCCCACCTGAGCGATGCAGCGATGCTCTGCAGCACAAGCGCTGCCCCGTGGGCTCTAAACCTGCAGGGGAGCACCGAAAGCGCAGCGAGCGCTTTCTGAGAGGGGCTCGAGGTGCTGTTATATTGTTGAGCCACCTCGTGGCACATTCCCTGCACTACAGCACCTCCAGGGCCGGGGAGCTGCCAGGTCTGCTCAAATCCACGCCAGAAAACAGCACCTGAGATGCTCACCTACAGCATCCTAGTGAAGCAGAGTTCCCTCAGTAAGGAGAACTTACTGAGTTCTGCAAGTTAAGCTGCACAAGACCACCAAAGTGCTACTGTCAATCACCTTTCCTAAGCTCTTGGTTATTCCAACCAACAGCTCCCTACAAAGCAACCTGCTTTACAAGTTCTTATAAGCCACATTCAGTCTGTACACACGTAATGCCTCATGGATGAGACAATTGTAGCCTATGATATCAGCTGAAAAAATACTCAGCTATATGAAATTCCTCTCCCCCAAAAGAAGAACAAAAGCATGTTTTCTGAAGACCGACTGCAAAGTACTTTCACATGCAACAGTTTTTGTACTTTTTCACATACCATCTTCAAAACCAAGTCCTACAATCCAAGGTTTGGTCCGAAACTGTCGAATTATTGGGGCCAATATAACTTAAGTGAATCAAAGACAGAAAGTAAGTGTGGGTCTTCTGAGGCCTCAGATAAAAAAGGAAAGCGTTTTTACTGCAGAGGATCCTTACACATGAATCCATACGCATGAACTCTCCAAATTCCCTGCACACACAGAATAACCAACAAAGACACTGCCAGGGCAACACTGGTTACTGCAAGTCAGCTCTCATGTAACAACCCATTTCATTCCATAGTGATTTATTTCCATTTCCACGCTCTAAGACAGTACCAAAACACACAGCTGGTTTTTATATAAAATGAGCATTGTGTGACCAAGTGGTAATGTAATCTTCTTACCACTCCACTGTAACCATTACTTCAAGAGATCCTTCTTGGAATAATTATAGTTTTTACATTGTTGCCCCTTCTGGCACCACTGAAAGACAGTAGCTTTTAAGAGTTAAAAAAACCCCAAACAAACCACAACAAACCCAACACCTCGCACACTTAGACATTTTAGATCCTTGTTTACTACTAGATACTACTTATACTGTTCATAAATGGTTTCTGTACACATACTACATAGAAGGTAAAAAGAAATATCAACATGCTAACTAAAAACTTATAAAAAATGAGTTCCAAGCCTCAAAACACAGAAAAATGCATCACACAAGACCCTGGCAGAACACAACACACCACTTACAGACAAATAAATAACATAGGCAATCTCGACACAGTACAACAGTACCAAGTGGCCATAGTCTTTTCATCAGCCCCAAAAGTTTCAAATTAATGTAGAGGATTTACAAGGCTTTAACCAGCTTTCTAGTCTTTTCACAGGCATTAGGAAAATGCTAGTAAGTAGCATTGTTGGAATATGGCACACCAGATACTTCACTGGAACACCCACAGTGCAATTGACAGAAGAGTAAAAATCATTATTTATTTACTTACTGCCTTAACTGTTTCCCACTCTATCCTATGCTGAAGTCACAACACCACAAATACTAATCTTCTGTCTAGTTCCTTAACAGTCTTGAGAGAGATGGAATGAAGATAACCACAGCACAGAGATGCTCTAACACAGGCTCCTGCCCATTTCCTACTACCACCTTCATTTTGCCTGCTTCCTTCCTTCCCTTTCCAGAAAGCTTCCTACATCTTATAAAGTTTCAGGTTTCCCCACTTCTGCAGCAAAAAGTAATGAGAGTTGGTACAAGCAAGATGAGACACAATTGGAAGCTGCAATACAAATTTGGCTTGAAGCTCACAACTGAAGAGAACAGCTTAATCATCTCAATCTAAAAAAGCTTTTCTCTCAAGTGATGGCTTCAAAGCTGTTAAGTGAACAGTTAAAAAGAAAAACTTGGGACAGGTCTTTGAGCAGGCTCGAGGGCAGTCCTAGACACCTTTCAATCTCAAAGCATCCAGCCCTATCCCCATAGCTTCCAAAAGCCTTTCAGACAAACTTGATTAACATCAGTGGAATTCTTCAAAATCTTCTCTGCATCATGATCTCACTTAGATTACTAATTTGGAAAATTCAAATTATCCCACTGTACAGATATCTAAACCTGGGATGAAAACACTAGGACAAAAACCATCAAGCTATTTAACTAATTTGTGCTGTGTTTCAATAGGAGGAAAGCATCTGTACTATGTTTGTGGATTCAGATTTTAACTACAATGTTAAAGAACTACTGTTTCCGAAGGCTGGAAAACATATTTCTACATTTTCAGTCTGGACTGTTCCAATTACCATCAACATCCTGAATCAATGCAGTTTTAAAAATATATTCCCCAAGCATAAACATATTCACTAACTGATGCATCATTTCCTTGCAGCAAATAACCAGATCAATTTCCACACAATTAAAACTTTGAAAAAAACTTCTTAAGATTTGTCACAGCTAAGTCGAGACAGACAGGGCTGGTATTACCAGCCCTTTAACTGGCATTCCCACCAGTCCTTTATTCACAAACTCTACATGCCTTTTTTATAGACCTTTCTCTCACGCAACTCTGACTCCTTCCTTCATAGACCTCTCTCTGATAACTCTGACTCCTTCTCTTATTGGCAGCTTCACACAGTACTGATTACTTGTTTTACAGGCAGTTCCACATAGCTCTGACTCCTTCTTTCATTCTGCATGACTGGCTAACCCCAAGGTGTCCCTTTCCCAACCATCTAACCCTGACTGTCCCTCACACAACATCTTCTTACCTTATCTGTCCCTTACCTGCTCACAGCACAGCCAGCAGCCTCCTGCTCTTGCTCCAGCAGACTCTGGGTCTCCAGCTCCAAGTGCCTGGAACCATGGCCAGCTAACCCACTCCTTTATATCCCCCACACTGACCGGGCAGACACAGGTGTTTCCAATCCTTGGTAATCAGTACAGCTGCAAGCCATTGGGGCAGATTCCCTCCTGCACGATCCTTTCAGCCTAGCTCTCCACAAATATTAACTTCCCCTTTTATCTTCCCTCAAGAGCTCTGGAGTTTGTGCAGAAATCACTGGCATTTTATATCACCACAATCACTTAGCTTGAAAGACAATGTCTGCTGCATTCCATGAAACATCTCTACCTGCTTGCAATGATTTGGGATAAAGACTACAGCTGATAATAACACAGTATTTTCACATTTAATAGAAGTTATATAACCTTGGTGCTAATAACACAAAATTTGTACAAACAGGAATGGATACACACTAAACAGTGAACAAGTTGAATGCCTGTTAAGATTCAAATTTTGCAGAGGTGCAGATTGCATTACAATGATTAATCAACTCTGGAGTTTAATGTTTAAGTTCAACCTGAATATGCTAACTTTTCCCACATAGGCAGAAGGCTTTAAGAGCGTTATGCTGACATTTAAGACTCTATCTAAATAACTCAAGAATATTTTTTAAAAGGCCACACATGTTAATTTAAGTAAACACTGCTTATCAGCATGGGATTCTACACTGATCTTGCTCCTAAAACAATAAAAATTAATTAATGTTGATAGAATGTTGATTTAGGAAAAAAACCAATGTATTAAAATGTTAGAACATTAGACTATTACTATTTTCTATACTAATACTATACCATTAGTATATTATTATTTTCAAAACAATGCTCTATTCTTCAGTTAACCGTTGAAATAATGCACTAAAGTGCATTGAATGATGCCTGTGACTAAACGAATAGGAAATATTCAATAACAATAAAAAACAAATCTGAAACTTTGCTAGAGTGCCCAAATTAAAACTCTTCAACAGCCAGATTTTGAATCCCAGTGCAGGACTTAATCACCATAAAAGATACTCACCCATCTACAAAACAATCACCAAAAAATAGGAGTAGGTTAAAACATCTTCATGCAAAATATATCCACACTTACCAAAAAGCTAGTCACAGGCAGTCATTGTGAAGGCTGCTTTCACACAAAATGAGAAATTTGTTTTAAGATCTGTAACTTAGCACCATTGCTCAGGAAGAAAAAGGCTCATACACACACATTTTCTGCACACCAGTAAGTACGCCACGCAAAAATGCCTGCTAAACTTTTCTTAAACAGCTGATTCACATCTCAACTGCCTGCAACATCTCTAATCTCTATTTATAAAATATCCAACTCTCTTCAATAAAAGGAAATGCACCTCCCCTGTCTAGACATCCAATTTAAAAAGAGAGCAACACTTTTTGGATTTCAATTAAAGAACATGTATGCCAGAAACTTCTTCTGTCTAAAATTTTTGAAACGCGCACAGAGTAGTTTACTCAGGTTGTATTTACCTGTAAATACAAACCAACTATTTATTTTCCTTTGAACAGCAGCAGTAATTTTAATGACCTGTTTCATGTAAAAACACCACATAATCCTATATTGTATTGTATGTTCACAGTTACATAAATATTTATTCCAAAAAATTTACTGTGAGTCATTAATTATTTTATATACATTATCTAAAATTTTTTATTTTGTTCTAGAACTGAGATTTTTCCAAGAACCCTTTTGATGGAAAGGCATGGTTTCATGAAGAGCACTTCAAACAGGACAATTCTCTGCAGCGCCAGAAGAAGTCTGGGTTTTAACACTCTGCTGGCAGCAGCTGGGGTTACCTCAAGGCTGACATGTTAATACCAGCATGCATTTGCACTTGGGTTGAGAAATATGAAGCTTTGAAGGGTTAAATAAGGAAAAAAGTAGGCATTGCTTGCCAAGGGACTACCTGAAAAACAGCAACTCCTATGGCGCTGCTTTGCTTTGAACCCTGATTCTCCAAAGCTGCAGAGGGCTCCAGGCAACACAAGGCTAACAGTTAACAGATAAAAGCTATTGACATTGTCAGAATAATTTAGAGGGTTTTTTTCTTTTTTGCAGAAATTAAAAAACAAGAAACCTATAGTCTGAAAAAATCTTGAACTGTACATTCCCGCAGCAATGAAATCTAATTGATAATCACTTTCCCTAAATTAAGCAACCTCATCAAGATTATGAACAATATATTCAGTAAACTCAGGGGAGCAGGGGGAAGCTATACATCTGTTTGTGCATTTAGTGGCTTGGGCTTTTATTAAAGCACAGAAGTGAGAATATGACACATCACGACTGTTGCTTCAAGTTTATGCTTCAGAAAAGTAACATTAATTATAGAACCAAAGAGATTTACTGACTTCTCCATCAACAGGAAGATAATCCAGCAGTTCTAGATCATGACATGATTGCAGAACAACTTTCACAGAAAATTTTACTATTGTGGCTTTTAGCAGCTCCTTTAAGTTTTTTATATTGCATTTTTCATTTTAATGTACCTACTGAATTTATGCAAAGTTCAAGGAAAAGAATCAATATTTTAAATTTCTAATCTCCAAGTGTAATTTTCAAGAAGCCAGCTATATTAGCATACACATTCTTTTCAACTGGAGCATATTAACACTGAAGAGTATTTTTATTCTACAGTAAGGAATACAGGAAGCCAGAAACTAGTTTTTCCTTTAGCAGATTATCCAACTACAACTGACACATAAGTACTCAGCAAGGGAGCTGTGGTACAGTCCCAAGTCAGTAAATTTAAGAGCAAGGTTTCATTCACCACATTTATTACAACAGTTTTGTCTTCATAAAATTGTTTTGCCAATAAATCTGATAAAACAAAGCCCAAACTAGAGACAAGCTGTTTTATAAAATATGAATGGCAGGATACATTTTAGCAAAGTGAAATCTCCCCACAAGGGAGCTGTCAAATATGTAATTACTTTTAAAGCATCTTAAACGTTTCTAAAACTATATATATGGCATGTAAACTAGCCATTTTATTATTAAGACCATACTTGGATAAAGCTCTATGCAGTATCTGTTTCATTGCTGGTTACCAGATGAGTTTCTTTAAGACACAGCACAACAAACACACTAAGGATTCTTAAAAATGGCAAATTTCAGGGGATCTCTGTGGTAAGAACGAAAAATACCACTCAAAGACTAACATAATTCTGGCCACAGATATGCATCATACTGGAAGACTTTTCCTAAGTCTGAAGTGTTTATTGCAACTAGAAATAAAGCCAATAAACCAGTTACAACAAGAGAACAAAAAAACCACACAGACACCCAACCAACAAAAAAATCTCAATCTTGCAACCAACGCCAAACACCTACACAGAATGGGAGACAGAGTTATTCTGTTTTACCCCCATACTAGCCAGAGTTTATGTTCTCATGTATCAGATACAATTCAAAAGTGCTTTTAATATGGCCATTTTCATAGTCTAACTTCAGAAGCATTTTACTGTAAAAAAAAACAAACAAAACAACAGAAAATATATTTGATAGGAGCTAGATCAGTTGCATTTTCTGTCAAAGATAACCTCATAGCAAAAATGTTTTCTCTTAATTGAAGCTGCCCACAGCTTCTAACCATGAGACGGTTATTTAGTTTAAGTGGCTATTTTATTCATGCAGAAAAACCTCTGACATCTTAAAAATTATAAAATTATCTCCTGATACAGTGAAAGACTACCATTCATCATGGTGTCTCTCTAAAACTACTAGGAGTATTACTAGGCATAAAAACAGCTTGAGTCTTGAGCTAGTTAGGACTTTTCTGACAAAGCTTTTACAAGGAAAATTCCAGGTAAATCAAACTTTTCATAGGAATATACTAGGGAGAATTTTTACTAAGAAAAACATCATGGTTTGCTAAGCACATAGGCTTTTGCTTTGGGTGTTAGCCACTCCCAGACTTTGGAGAAGCATTTGTATACAGTCTTTACAGGCAACCAGTAAACACCATATTCACTTGTTTAATATGAGCAATGAGTGCAAGAAAAATAACTTGGATGATTAAGTGAAAATTTATTTCAGAGATCCATCAGAGAGATGAGGACCAAACTGCAAGTTTCACTGAGCAGACAAGAAGCAAATATATTACAACTTTAGATGCCCGCAAAGGAAAACTAAAGGTAATATAAAGGAAAAATAAAGAGAGAACTGATTCTTATCAAGTTGATTACATTACCTTAAAGTGTGTTGCCCCCAATTCAGCAGCNATCAAAGTTGATTCGCGGTTATGCTCTCTTCCAACCCAAGCCCTAGTGCACGTGTAATTACAGATTAATGAGATACTGTAAGAGATGTTGCTGTGATTTAAGGTGAACATTTCTCTTAGGTGAACTTTCTTCACATCAGGTGAAGATGCTGTGAGACCAATTAAAGGCTAAATGGAGCAACTGCATTCAAGCTGCACTACCAGCTAGAGATCTCAACTATCACCAAAAAAAGTATTTAGTGCAGTGTTGCCTCTCTAATCTACAATTCTACACTCCTTCTGTACAGATCTTCTCAAATAATTATAAATTTATTTTGCATAGATCTGTGAACAAATTGACCTTGTCGACTTGGAAAAGCCCCCTCCTGCCTGACAGTCAGCCAACACAACCTGCTGGAAGCCTCAATATTCCTTGCTGTCCAGGTTCTTCATTCCCATAGCTCACAGGAATTTCCCAGGCTTTTAGAAGAAGCATTCCCACATGGATCTGCTGCCAAATCAATCGAAGGTGCTGAGCACACATTTTCAACACAACAGGCACAGTATAAACAGCAGTCTTAGACTTTCACACCCACTATTGTGCTAAGCTTTTATTTAAAAGTGTGTAAAGGTAAGCATATGGAAGGTGACAACAGTGCTGAAGATCAAGGTCTATTAAACAAAATTGTGGCATATAAGAAAAAAAGCTTTTTTTTTCATCACACCACATTTGCCTGTTAAGCACAGAGAATATTTGACTATGATATGTTTATTCTAAGTGTTTTCACTTAAAGACCAGAAATGTCTTCAAACACTTAAAAGATAAAACACCACTTTCACTGTTTTAACTTTAGACTACCTGTTACCACAGAAACTGCTACTCAGTCAGCAAGAAAAAAATAGCTTTAAACAAGCCAGTAGCTCTTTAGAGCATAAGATATCTCCATCTTGTGGGGGTTTGTGGCAGGGAGTGCCATTCCCCTTAGAGGAGGACAACAAATTAAGGAAGATAATGAAGATGCTCACAATGCCTAATTTTCCCCGGACTGAGGGAGTAAAAGAGAAAGTTGAAACTGTGACAGAATTCCAAAGTCCAATTTATTGCACAAAGATGCATGAACCAAGGTGATGCCACACAGTGGTATGATAACTTAAGTAAAGAAATGAGAGAGAGCAATTCATGCTGTTTACTACAAGTAGCTACAACCAACAGTTCTGATGCTCAGAGGACTCATCCACTAGGAAAGGACAGACAGAGTTGTCATTCCATAATTCATCACATACACACACAGGCTAGAGAAGAGACTAAAACACAGAAGAAAAATGCTGGACACCTGATGCTTTAGGATTTCCAAAGGTAGCCTCTATCCCCCAACCATTCCTCATTCTAACTGGAATATTTCAACATCTGTAAAATTGAAAATAGTACACTCAATATGTCCTCAACTCAGTATAAAAGTGTTTCCAAGTTGAAAACAGACCTCTGGGATAAAGCAAAATGAAAAAAATATGTGAGAAACCAAATAATGCAGCATCACTCCATTTATCAACCCATTACAGTGAAAAAATACACAACTTGTTAGAAACATCAGGGGACAAACAAAAGAAATCTTGCGTACAAAAAAAGGGTAAGAAAACATTAGACCGTAGAAGCCTATTTCATTCTGTGAGTTTGTTTTCCTTTTAACACACACAAGTCAGCCTTACTGTGCAACTACAATCTGCTTTTCAAAACTCTTTATCCTTCAGCATTGTATTTTACAAAATGCTATCAATAACTCCTTTCAGGACATGATTTCAACACAAGAATTCAATATTATTGGAATAAAACCAAAACTTATCTAGCTCAACTTATGCAATAAGGTTCAAGAAT
>VZTT01061121.1:3551-29947 GCA_013400855.1 Buphagus erythrorhynchus
CATATATTGCTCAGCCCCTGTCATCTCCTCTGTGTGCACACACGTCACCATACAGAGTTTATCACGGGAGGAGGAGGAACATTTCTGAAAGACCCCATTGTCCTAATCTTGGCAGCACATCACCACAGTTCAACTGTTCATTTCATACATGTGTAAGACAAGCAGAATTTGACCTTTATTCTATTTTCAATGGAAGTTTAGAATTTGCAAAACTCTGCAAAAGCTATAGGATGTATTCTGAAGGCACATTTTATATATGTATACAAGTATGTATATGAATATTTGCTATTGTCAGAATAGTAGAGCAATTTTAATAGATTTTGCAGGATACTTTTTAGTCGTATAGAATTATAATCCTTTTATATCTGTAGATTTCAAATTTTTACTCCAAAATCTTAAATGTCATTAGCATGAGGGTATTGATTGGAAAACAGAGATATAAATGACCAAATTAACCCCCTGTAGTCATGAAGTAGAGTAGTAAGTCCAGAAGTGTTAATATACTTAATTGAAGCAATAATTCAGTGTCTTACAGGCTGAACAACACTCTCATGAAAGAACAGCACAAAGAAGAATAAAAACAACACTAGAAAGAAAATATTCATGTGAATTTGCAAGGAAAGCCCTGTGTTTACAGATTACTTGTTCACAATCTGAGGACTGAGTTTAACAGAAATGCAAGATGAACTTTACATAATCTTGAATATTTATTTATGTGTCAAAAAATTTAAAGGGCTATAGGCTAAAAAAAGTAGTTGCAGGGTTACCACCTGGGATTTTGCAAGCAAGAGAAGCACCACCAAGCTACGGTACCATGGCATCCTCTCCAGTGCTACCAGCAGACATTTCCCTGGAAAGCTGTACTATGCTGTCACTGGAGAATGAGCAGCACTGTTACTTCTCTAGGGTAAAGAGCAGGTTCTGATTTCTACACAGAGCAAAGCTGACAGGCAGAGGTTTCAAAGGGGAACAAGTCCCAGCTGTCCCCTGTTCCTCTCATGTCACAGCACTATGATGGGATAGGAAGGACCAAGCATCAAGGAGCTTTCAAAGAAACCTTGCTCCCATTCATAAAGGCACATTTACCTCATTCTGTCTAATTTCACCACACAGAAGCTACCCCAAAAAACATAAGGTTTAACCATTCTTTTGAGCCTAAGGACACAAAATTGAGTTGTGAGCAGAAGCCAGGCAGACTTCTCAAAAGCTTTTAAGTCAGGAAACCGGTTCACTTCCTTCTTTTCATCACGAATGCACAATCAAACATATCTATACATGTTTTAGGATATTTCCTTTAATGTGGTTATTTGCTCCAAAACAATGCTTTGAGCATTACTGCAGTTCAGACAATAATGTCCAGTTCACATCTTTAAATCACTTCCTTTCAAAACATATTAGTGTTACCATGACTTTAATAGTCTCTCAGATCCAGTGTTCCACTCAAAACAATAAACAGAGCAACAAAACTACTTCAGTAGCCTCTCTTGATCTTTGTGTAGAATATGTTTGTCATTGTTTTGACAAGCAGATTCCACAGACCTGGAAGACAAATTTCTAGAGAAACATAATTAAAGCATCATTTTACATGCCTGCCATGGAAAAGAAAATTAATGGTCCAGCTTACCACTTCATTAAAAAAATGCTGGAAGTTAAATTAAATAAAATATGTTTCAGTTTTATTTAAGTGACTTGCCAACACCAGATGAAAAGTGCCAGATTTTTACTTTCCTCTTACAGCTTTATAACCAAGATATAATTTGTATTAAAACAGGTATCATTCCCTGATTTAAACAGCTACACTGCTTCATGCTTTGTACTAATCATTTGTGGTTCATTTTCTAAAACATTATAATCATTTTCATTGGATCCAATTCTACTATATCCATAAAAACCCAGGAAAGAAAGCCCAAAGAAAACAAGCTAAAATGGGCTTTCTGTCCCAAACTATACTTCTTGTACACATTGTCACTGCAATGCTGCTCCAAGTCACTGCTATGCTGTAGAGCCACAGTGCCTACAAAGCAATTCAACTTTCAAAATTTCGCAGACTCAGTACTTGTCTTTTGGCTACACTACCAGGTGCGTGCATCCAATCCAAAAATCCGAAAACACTGAAAATACCAAAGAAGAAAAGCTTATACTTGTATCATAGTATTTCAGCTTTATAGATACTTGGCTAAAGAGATGATTGCCCCAAGGAAAACTACTCCAGTGCTTAAAATGAGAGTCTTTATTTCTTTATTCCTAAAACCTGAGAACTGTGGAAGCAGAAATCCCAGGGGCAACTGGAGACTGTCCTATTCTTTAGAGACAACTGTTTTTCTTGGAACACACAAATATTACTTGGGGGTTTTCATCAAAATCTGTCTTTTCTCTCTTTATATTCACCTATAAATAAACATTTCCTGATAACATTACCAAGAATGACTTGCAGTTAGCAAGTAAATGTGAAAAGGACGCATCTGTTGAAAAAGATTAGTGAAAATGGCTGCAATTTCTGAGTGTAATTTCCTATCAGTGTGGTTAACTGAATTAGACACCATGCACAAAGAAATTCTTAATTGGATAATTAAGCAAATCAGGTTTTATCAGCTTTATAAGTTCTTAAACCGATTCTAACACAAGAATCTTCTGGCAATGATGGTATTCCAAAAGCACATACAAATAACTTCAAGCATATGGATAGTCCTCAGTCATGTAAATTGTTTGCATGACCAAAGATAAACACATCTATATTTGCATGATCAGAACCTAAACTGAAAACAAAGATATTCTGACATTCTTTCCATGAAGTCAAAGGCATTGGTAACCTAAATAGATGTTTGGGATTTTTTTTAAATAGAAGCATCAACAACTGCTTAAACGTGTGAGTAACGGTGATCTTTCTTAAAACTCCGAATTTTTTTTCCATACATAGGAAATTCTGATATGGAAAAGTACTGTTACTGAAATTTAGATCTCAGAGAGATGCACACACTACTTGTGCTGAACAGAGTCAGAATGTCCGAAGAGATACAACAGAAGGCACAGCTCTGTTCTTGGCTGTTACTTTCTGGAAATCAGCTCTAAAAAATGCTCCACATCTTCAAGTTTTTTAAGTTTATGTTGGTATGTTGCATTATAAACACAAGGTAACATATCCCAAGTAGTTGACTAGGCATGAATTCCCAAACTGTGAGTTTTCAAAAGAGCATGTTTCTTAAAAATGTTTTCTTTTCTGAATAGTAAGGTAACTGGACAGAGACGTTGAGCATTTGTATTTACACCACTGAGTGACTCCTTTGTCCCTTCTGAATTCCTGGTCTGTCAGCATCCCAAAGTTCTGATTCCTCCAAAGAACAAAACAATGAAATGTCATAGAAGTAGTGTCCATTTCCATACAGAAAATTATCAATCGAATATAACTATTATTAACTAAATCATAAGCAAGCTACTACTCCAAATTATTTTTAAAACCTTTAATTAATAACTGAATAGATAATTTCACTGTATTATTTCCCATTAATTCAAACACTGGGAGCTAAATCCAGTGTAGACAATTTAACATTCACATTAAGAGCATTCTTGAAGCCAGTGTGAGTTCTCTCTTGAAGCAGGCAGGATTTGGTATTTCTGCACTAATTCTCAGTGGTGTTCCTACTAAAAGGACATTGAAGCTGTTGGCTGTCTTTAAGATACTGAAGCAGCCTCTTGACTCATTGGCATTCTTTCCACAAGGTCATGTCTAATGGGAATATCTCATCTCTGCCTTTTAATTGTTTGGCTTTGGGGTTTTTTTAATGGTTTGGCAGTTGAGGCTACATATACACACTTAATTTACACTGGGGATTATCCCCAGGCACGTGCTTATAGACTCTGTTGATCTCAGCTTCTTGAAACTGATTTTCATGTCCTTAGCATTACTTCTAACTGTACTAGAATGGGCAAGGTTGTTCACTCGCATGTCATCATGTCATCCCCTTTTCTTCAGGCTATCATAACTGAGAAATATCAAACTGTGAAAGCTGAGATTTGGCCTTCAAGCAGACCTCAACAGGTAGATCTCAAATAGGAAAATGGGAAAAAAAAAAAAAAAAAGAGATAAATTTAAAAACACAGCTGTAAAGGCAGAACCCTGCCAAGAAGAGTATTTCAGAGTTTTTGTATTACGATTTATTTTTTATTTGTTTTACATCATATTCAGATAGTCTAAGAGCACAAGCCAACAGGAATGTATTACTCAGGTCCTTTCATCTCTCTGAGCTGGGAGAATGCACCCACTCCCAGAGGAAAAGCAGGGAAGAGCCCCGTGAAATTTATCAGGCACAGAACCAGATGTTAAGAGTATGCCATCATGAACCATCAGAAGAACCAGGAATAAACATCAATTCCTTAGCAAAATCTCTATACACTAAATACCCAATGTCTACGGATGTTGGCTCTTATTGTGCACAAAGCAGATAATGGCACACAAATACCTGTTTTTCAGAGGAAGGTTTGACATGCAATCTTTTATATTTCATCATTATTCAAAGCCAGGTCCTTTGTGTCGAGGAAAGAAATGTGAGGAAGGAGTGGAAATAGACCAAATATCTACCAAAAGAGGAGGTTAGGTATTCATAGTAAGCGCACTTATATATGTATATATATTCATTTTTGCTTTATTCCACCAGCAAGACAACAGAACAAATAAGTAAAGGGGGAAATTACTTCAATCATATTCCCACAGAATTAATTTCCTTTCAAAAACTGGTTTCTGCCTAGGAGGCATAGGTTAATTATTGAAAATGCTGGTGATAATTTTTCCCTTCACTACCTCTCACTAATAGACTGCAAAGAAGGATAAGCCACACAGCATTTCTCCTTATTTTCTTTGTAAATTGCACTTACATTTTCATCTTTCAACCGAAACAACAGTAATTACACTTCATTACTCATATCTGACTGAAAATCTGCCTGTAAGCAAAAGCCTATTATTCCAGTAATTTGCAGATGACCCTTTGAGTTTTAATATCTATTGTATTGCTAAAAAAATTACTTTTCTACATTCAGAAAAGCTGAAAGCTGCAATACTTTCAATAAAAAATATATTAAACAATTGGCAAAGTGAAATGCAGAGCTGTATAGTCATATTTGAAGCAAAACTGAAAATATTATTACAGGTCAAAGAGTCCGAAAAACAATTCCATCCATGTGTAACAGTTATAAATAGAGGGGACTGTTTATTTTAGCTGAAAGACAACACCACTATTTTATGAAAACCTCCAAAGCTTCAAAATATGGTCTTTATCTTCATAGGAACAACATTGTTTGGCCACTTTCATGAAGCTGGAATTATGGTGAAATGTTTGATTCTGGAAAGAAAACTTGAGCTTTGGGTTCTGGGTAAGGATCTCCCCTCTGTTTTCCACAGAGGGATCATAAGACAGACATGAAAGCTCATTCAACTCCATGTCCTGCCTGGGGACAGAAGAGTTTCTTGCTGTAGCACTAAACTGAATCTCTTCATCCCAGCTATGGAAAAAAGTCATCAAGCAGTGCCCCAGCAAATCTTTCCATCCCCATGGTTAAGAAGTTAACGGGTGCCCCATCACGGAGAAACAAATCGTTC
Organism: Buphagus erythrorhynchus; assembly: GCA_013400855.1. Taxonomy (NCBI): domain Eukaryota; kingdom Metazoa; phylum Chordata; class Aves; order Passeriformes; family Sturnidae; genus Buphagus; species Buphagus erythrorhynchus. The sequence goes on from VZTT01061121.1 coordinate 9,142, forward strand.
TCAAATGACCCTGACACTCCTGACAGAGTCCCATGAAACAGGACACAGAAGCACTGAGCTGCTGCTGCAGATCCCTGAAAACATCCTCCTAATTCTAATAAAGGGACACTAATTGTTAGAAATATTCAAGAAAATCAGAGAAAATGAAATTGAGATCGCAGGGAGTCATGGAAAAAAGAGGTGAATACAGTTTTGTAAGAAACCAAAAGGCAGGAAATTAATTTATATTTTTGTTTTGTACAGAAAATCACCACAGACACCATTTGCTAGTAACAAGCTGATTCCATAAATAAATATGATTCTATAAATGTATTTCCTTAGACCATTTTAGTCAGGTCCTGAAAGAAACAAATGTATGCCTCTTGAGGAAAGGTAGATATTGACATGCAATGCCAATAATAAAATAAAAATTGAGGAAGTATTTTAGTTTGACATTATAAGTAATGTATTTTACATGGTTTGCTTTGATTTTGTCTATGTGTCAAGCAAAAAAAAAAAATTTTAAATGCTAATCTGTAGTCCACCATAAAGATCAAAATAATTCAATATAAGTTAAATATTTCAACATGATCAAAACCAAATAATCCTCTCTACACAAAAAAATCTTAAATCACTATATCCCTATAATCAAGATTCAATTGTATCATAATTTGTCAGAGCAAGACCATCACAACTTTTCAGTGTTATTAAAAGGCATAGTTTAAACACTATGTGTAACTTTTAAAAAATCACTCTAACAAAAGCTTCTCCTATTGCAAATTATAATATTATAGCTACTTCTGACTTTCTTTTTAAGATATAAATTGTCACTGTGATTTACAGCTCCATTTGCAGCTCATTCCCAGTTCCAGTAAGATACGTTAATATGTTAATAAAATACAGAAGTATTACTAACTTGCAGTGTTGGCATTTCCAAGAGAAAACTATTTATATTACAGGAATCTTTCCAAGATTATTTCAAAATACCATATATGGCTGACTTACAAAATCTGAAAAATTTCTAATCAGCTAAAGTTACTTGCACTAATTAGGTAATTTAATTATTCCACTGACATGTTTTAGAGAAAATTGCCAATACCCTTTCATTTAGTCTGCAATTTAAAAAAAAAAAAGATTGTTCATTCTGGCTTTTTCTTTCTTTTGTGAGTAGAATTAGACATGACAGCTTTGTTCCTCAACTACTTAGATTAACAGATTATTAAGCATATTTTTATTCTTCAATAGTAAAAGATGCTTTTACAGACATGAAAAATGTGGTGGCTAGAGTCTACGTGGAAATGACTTTCTGCCAGCTTTAGACACACTCTCATGGCAGTAACTTTTTTAACAAAATAGTTAACTCTATTATATTCCTAGGGACATGGCTGATTCTCTCTAACTTTGTTTTAAGCTATATGGTTTTATATAAATAGAGCTTTGGATAGGGATAACATTGTAATGAAATCTGATTGAACACAGACGTCAGAGTAAATGAACATAAGAGTCCTTTCTGGCCCAATAAAGCATGAAATTATCCCACGAATTCTCTTTTTGTCTCTAACACAGTAGATTCTGCAGACCTCATCCTTTTCAGGTGTGGATGCCAAAAGACAAGAAGTCTCTTCACCTTTCCTTCCTGGCTATGCTGCCTCAAGACATCTCCAAAGGCTCTACCCTGCTGAGGAAGGGGCACAGCTGGCCCCGTGCACTTTGCCATTTCACAGATGCACCAGCTGAGCATTTAGCAGAGACAGTCCCAGCATGGGTGGTGGCCTCGGTACTGGCTGCAGCAGCCAAGGGACCTCGACGCTGTTCTGAGGCAGACCTTGGCATTNTGCTCACTCAAGCAACTCAGTGACCTCTTCTTTCTAGTATTTTCATCCATTTGCATTCATTCTCACAGGGAACATGTTTTCAGTTATTTACACTAGGACGATTCAATTGGAAGATTACACTTACGTGCACAATCTGCAAACTATCACAGCTTTCAATCAATTTACCACAAAAAAGCAATTTGTTGAAACTCTAATCTTATGTTTGCAAAGAAAATTCAGTTTGAGCCCTAAATCCCACTGAAAGGCAGGTCCTTTGACTTGAGTCTCCTTGGGAAATTTTAACCTCAGTTATTAAATTATTCTGACAGAGAGAGAGAGATTGACAGGGAAGTCCTCAAGGAACAATACTGGAGTTGCTTGGAATAACCATGATTGCAAGTGTTACCAGTGGTCTCTGCTGCTGTCAGAGCTTTTCCAAGTCTAATGAAAATTGATCTGACATCTTTCCACTCTATGGGAGTTTTCTACAATGTGTGACAGAAGAGACATGTCTTCACACACTGTTGGATCCTTAACTACATGTTCAGATTCATACTGATGAATTTGCCAACATAACAAGTGGAAGCCCACAGCTCATAGACAAAGAATAAAAATGTCCATCACTAAGAACTGAAACACCTAGTACTTCTCCAAAGAGCAATATTACACTTCTATACTGCACGTTATATCTAACTGCAATTGTTATCTGCTATAGAGATTGTTTTAAGAAACTATATTGCCACGAGATTAATCACACTTGCTTCTAACAAACTCTGCAAATAAAAACAATCTGCAATAAAAAATTGCCTCAAGAACAAAAATTTCTCTATAACATTCCCTTGAACTAAAACTTGTATAAATTATTTATATATGCTAACAGAACATGCTTAGATCCATGCTTGTATCATCACACAGATAACTATCTGACACATGCCAATCCCTAATCCAAATTGCAAGTCTCTAATAAATTTTAAAAAACATCCCAAGATTACAAGTCTACTTCTGCAATCAGTGTTGACACTATATTCAGACCACAAATGGCTCAGACAAAACAAAACAAGTTTAAAAAGGGGCTCCGCAGCACTTCTGAGAAACATAGACCTTCAGATCCTTAAACCTCTTATGCAGGTGATGTTCTTCAGCTGCTTTTATGAAGTATATCATAGTGACCCTCATACACAGAACACAGGACTCAAAATACTGAAAACACGGCACAGTAAATTCAGCTTTGAGATCTCTCACAGTAATTTCCTTTTCCACCAAGCAGCTCACCTGCTGCATGCCTAAGGTCACTGCATGTTACACTGGAGTAACATATCCTTGCCTAGAGGCCAATTCTAGCCCCTAAAACTGTGTAAACTCTTCCCAAATACATCATGGCTGCTCCATTTGTGCTCCCAAACACCATAGCTACTTTGCTCATCACTTTGTAAGCACTTTGTGGAGATTTTCTGAGCCAGAGACATGCTTACAGAACCAAGACTCTTGCTGGTTCAAGTGCATTTAAATCACCATCTGCTAACTCATAAAATAAACCACTCAGGCAAATGTTTCTTTCAGAACAGACAAATGACAGTAACACAGCATTATGCTTTTCAAACACTAAAACTGTTGGGGAAAGATTAGCAACTGAAAGATCAAAACAGTGCAGTGACAACACCAGCAGAGATGCAGCAGCAGAACCAGACACTTGCTCCTAGCTAACATTGCTGAATAACCAAACTAAAACATTACTTCTCAGTTTCATACCTGTGAAACTGAGTAGGTAACTCTTAACAGCATGCATCTCCTTTTCCAGTGGAAGAACAATTCAGAGGTACTGCCCCAGACTCTTCTCTTCAGGATATTTAGCACACTGCTTTTCCTAGCCATTTTTGTGAATACATCCATTCATTTCTGTTGTACCTTTACAAATGTCCATAGAGAAAACAAATTTTGACACAGCAATTTTGTTTGTTTCCATAAAATCACAGAAAATATGTAATGTTTCAATTATAGAATTGACTCAGAAGATGCACTAAAAAAAACTATTTGCATAGTTTTAAAAGAAAAAGTAAAAAGCTTGAATCACACCATGTTATCCCTTACACTGATGTGATACAGGAAAAAAACCCCACAGAAATCAATGAAATGTCTTCAGACTGTCACAGGAAGAAACAAAATTAGAAAAGAGCGTTCTCCTCCTTATTGCCCAGTTTCAGGAATATCCTGAAGACTCCTAGATGGACAACAGCACTGATTAGTGGAACTATTTAGCATCTAGCTTTTCGGTAAGCTCACCTGAGTCATATGTTTTATATGCTATGTTTACTGTTGCTACTTTATTCCACTCAAAAGAAAAGAAAAAATAGGCAGCTTTCATTTCTGTAGAGATTTTCTTCTAGGAAACAAGCATGTGCAACAATTCTAAAATATTTTAGCTATTACTATTGACTGGTTTGTTTAATTTCCTTTCCAATGTCCTCCACTGGTATGGCACCACTGCACAGCTTTCCCAGAGGACCTCTCCTGCCACAGGCTAAGGATGTCATCACTCAAATAATACAACTTCAGCTATCTGTGGCCAGGGAAGAGGTAAAAGGCGGCAAAACAATCAAGTCAAAGAATGGAGCTATTCCCCCTCCTGCATTTAAACTAAATAAAATAAAACCAAGCTAAAAGCACATGCATAGGCAGCCCTGTGACAATGGAGGTATTGACCTCTGCAGAGACTCATCAGCTTTATTTAAGAGGGGAAAGAAAAGCCAGGCTTGGAAACAAGCCCTTCCCCACTGGTGGGGTTCAGTGCTGGTTCCCATTAGCACTGGTGAATGGTGGTATCCTGCCTTATGGCTTCACACAGTTTTTTCAGCTAACATTTCTGCAGGATCCCCTACTTCCATTTATTGCCATTTCTAAAAGACAGAAGGCATTATTCTGTCATTCTATTCATTTCTAAATGAAAATTCTTTGACCTTTCGTTGTAAGAATAACGTATTTGGAATCAGAATAAATACCTTACTGGATTGTAACATCCATCTCTCTATGTGCTATTCAGTGAAAGAACACCACTGAATCGCAAAGGTTATGCTACACTATTTTTATTTTTTAGATCAGATTCATCACTGCAGTATCCAAAAGCAGATTACAAACACTTCAGCATGAATATAATTTCTCATGGTTTTAAGAAAAGAAAAGGAGATGCTTGAGGTAAGGGAGGACAAGGTGAGTTTGGCAACTTCCTAGGGAGATGTCTGCTTGTCTGTTCAAAATGCAGGGAGAGAAACTCCTACTGCAAAGGGAAGAAAGGGAGCATTTCTATTACCAGGGGTGACCAATCCCTGTTACATGTTCTTCATTTATCACTTTATCATTAATTTTCAATACTTAATACTGTGTAAGACAAAATTGCTTTTATATTTGGCTTCTATTCTACACAAGCACCACATTTATGAATAATGTATTACAATTCATTACAACATAACCCTGAAAATTTGTATTTACAAGTGTGTAAGAAGCTTATCAATGGATAATGTAACTGTTAGCTACGGTGTGGGAGTTTCAAACAGCTGTAATAATAGAAGGGCAAAAACTTCTAGAGAAAATATTCCACTGAAAAATGTGCAATGAGGAAGCTGTCATTCCAAATATGATATTAAAGAAAAAGCCTCTCTTCCAAAAGACTAAAAATACATGAGCTATTCAGCTAAACACCTCTCATTTCAAGAAATTCTTTGACTAAAGGAACGAAAGTTGATAAAAATCCAGATGTTTGTGGCAGCTGCCTCTTCTGTGGCTCAGGTGCTGTGTGGGATTTCACCCCTGTGTGTTCAGGGTTCCAAGAGCCACCCGCTCCCCAGTGCCCTGGCTGTCCCACTCCATCCCATGAAGGCTGGCAGACACAGACACGCTGCACACGTGGCAGAACCTGGCCCTGGCTGCCATGTCAGAGCAGCTGGAGGTTTGCTTGGTACCAGTCACAAAAGCTTTGAAGGCACACCAGGGAAGGGCAGCAGCCCACACCCACAGCACAGGGAAAGGAGCAGTGCAGAGACCCCCCTCCAGGCAGCACATCCCATGGACACACGTCTGCTGCTGACAAAAGCTAAGGGACAGCCTCCAGATCCAACACAAGTTAATGCTAAACTAGCACTGCAATGCTCATCTAAGGTTGGACTCAATGATCTTAAAGGTCTTCCTTCTCCAACCTAAATGATTCCATGATTCTATGTACCATGTAAGCAAGTACCTCAGCAGTAACAACGTTCAACTGGAGAGCCCCAGAAGACTAGGGAGACCAAAAAATATGCACTTAAAAATCCATCAAAATGGGAAAATCCAAGCATTTCTGATCAGCTTTCTTCTTGTAACATAAATAATTACCAAAGGCTGTGACCCTCATCCAGTACGTTTCATTTATTCCTTGGAGATAGTACAGATTAATTACCTTGTTATGCAACTCTTGGGCGATACGATAATTTGCAGTAAGAATACTTTAATTGCACAAAAACTGTACTAACAGGCAATTAGTGTGATAAAACACTATATTAACTGCAATGTGCTATGGAAGATTGCTCCCAAAATGGAATAATAAAGCTGTTTATACAGATAACCATTAACAGAAGAGGTGACACAGGGATATTTAAACACAGGCAATATCTAACCAAAACTAAAGTTTGTAGATTACAACTCAAACTGGATTATATTGGTGCTCATGCACAAAGAGTAAATCATCATAGAGATCATCCTTTGATTAACATACACTGCTGAAACCCATCAGGGAAACATTTATAAATATAAAAACATGTAAGCCTGAAGCCATAGAGCCAGTATTCTCATGAGGAGCAAATGGAGAAAGTAATCCTCTCCAGCATACCAGAGTCTAGGTATGTTTTGAATGATGTACTAGAAGAAAACAGAAGCAAGAATTACATAGAGAGGTGACCCTCAACCAAATGGGATTTTACTTGTATTTTCCACCCAAGAATGAATGGAAGTTGAAATGAATAAAAATTGAGAATTAAATAGCAAAATACATCTCAAAATGTCAAGCTATGCAAGTGAGTATACAATGATGGCTAAACACTTTTCCATCAAAAGTAGTTCTGCCATCAAACTCAGACTAATAAAAATACCTGCCCAAAACTGTTTCCACAATGGAAAAAAAGGTTTATTTCTCCCTAATTGGTTCGGAGGCTTGATAATAAACGATATGCCTTTCCATTATTTCTGATTACTTAAACAAATGTAGTACAAAAATCCCAAGAGGCCTTGTTATCAGCTTAAAAATGGAAAAGTTTTACAGATCAGACCCTGCTCCCACTCAGTATCAGGTGTACCTCATTACTTTCAGGGGGAACGTGCCATGGTTAGTTGCAATTTCTTAACTTTTCTGGAATGCTTTGCTAAATCTAATGCTCATTAGATGCCAGGTTTGAGAACCACAAGAGCAAGGCAGCAGTAACCTACCACGACTCTGGTCCTCATAAGCACAAAAGCATTAGTATTAATTAAAGGCCTCCAGACCTCCCTTTCTGCTCTGACTGTGCTTGCTGTCGAGCTAATTGCTTCTCTCCTCCAGCACAACTTATCGTGTCTGCCCTGCTGTAGAGCAGCCAACTTCATGTTTTCTAAATGGGATTAATATCCTGCAGACAGTAACTGTGGGTGCTTCAGATCTTTTCAGGGTTCTTTGTAAGACAATTGAAATGTTTTATGCAGACAAAATGATCTTCAGGTTTTTCTTCATCTAAAGTTTTCACGTCAGGAAATTAGTTGAATTATAAAACTCAAAATCTCTGCGGCCTTTTTAAAGCAAGAGCATCAATTAGAAAGATGAATAGGAAAGTCTTGATAGCGATTGACATCACTATTGCAAAACATAACATTTGCAGGACTTACAAGAAGGACTTATTTAATATAAAGATTAAGAAGTACTAAAGAATCTAGAAGATATGAATAACAATTATGTTTATTAAAAAAAATCTCAAAACTGATGGCACTGACTTGTGCTCTATTATTACTTACTTGACAATCTCACATAAGAGGATTACTGTCTATTTTGGCACAATGTATAACAAGAGTATACAGCACATCACCAAGGGGTTTTATCACACCCACACATATTCTTCAAGTCAAATCTCCCACATCAGAAAACCACCAGCTGTCAGTTCCCTGAGCTCCATACCATTTTGCTACTCAAGAAAATTAGGGGAAAAGAAGCAAAAGAGTCAACCAGTCTTTTTAACAGGAGTGCAACATAGACTAAATTAAGGGCAGAATTCTTGCATCATTCTTTGGCCCCCTGCACATAAAAATAGTCATGTTGCTCCTCACACTCTCTTATCCTGTTTCAATAGAAAAGCAGCAGACAGCAGTCCTAAGAGCATCCAACAACTCTCTGACACAGTCACAAGGGCTACATTAACCCTTCCTTTCTGATGCTATGCTACAAAATCTTCTAATATCGCCAAAAATGCCATGAAAACTGGGACAAATCCAGGACTAGAAGAGTTGCTGAGCCCTGCAGCTGTATTTTGGAGAAATCCTAATGCTCAGACCACAAAATAATTGATCTTGAACATCCTATTAAACTAGACAAGAGAAATGTACTACATTCCTAATAAACTGCACCATTTTTTCCTGTCAGGCACAATCCAAACAAAAAGCAGCTGGCTCATAGTGTAGAATGCCTACCTGTTAATATAAACCTTATGGCTATCAAACTCTTCTACCACAACCACTCATCAGTCCTCTCACTGTCTCTACCAGTTATGTCTACTCTTCCTAGTGAAACATGGTTACCTTGGACCAGCAGTTAGGGAAAGATTTCAGTCTGCCAACTTGGGCAAACCATGAGATGTTGTTTCTCCCATATCCTGAAACTCCAACATGTGATAGATCCCTTCTTCAGTCTCCATAACACCCAAGGTAATTATAAACATATCTGAGAATAAAAACATGGAGTCTTCTTGAAAGCATGACACTGCATTAGACCCATGGTAAACTCTTCTTTTTGTAGGATTTAAATTTGGAGTGTGGGGATGCAGGGGAGGATGAAGAGGGAATAAGCATGAAAGGAAGTTAATTATAGATCTATCTGACGATACACAGCTCTCTTCCACCTTATCCAAATACTTAAAATGTATTATTAGTTAAAGAAAGGAGTAATAGCTGCTCTAATGACAGTGTAGGAACTCTTAGAATTATGACAGTTCATACATTCCTCCGTTTTTCTCTGGTTAATTGAATCTCTTATCCTTAGTGAAGATGAGAAGGTATATAGGTACCCTGACTCACCAGGCTTAAAAGCTCTTTACAAGTTCTTTTCCATTAGCTGGTCTGGCCAATATTAGTCCATCAGTTTTACATCACTTCTCATAGAAGGCTGTTCATCTTTTAATTATCACAAATGCATGGGGGCAGTAGCCTTAGCCACACTTTTAAATTTACTTTTCACGGCCACATGCATCTCTACTTCTTGTCTGTGTACTACTTGCTTCTGAGTGTCCAAAGCTAGTGCAATTAACCATAAACTCAGTAAGAACAATAAACGACCCCATCTAAGCAAAAATCAATTGCTAACAAACATCAAGATAAGAAGCAAAAGCTAATGAGGAGAGGTCTTTTTTTATACTTCTCCATATGCTGAGTCACAGAGGTACTCCTAAACACAGAGGGCACTCTGAGAAGTGCTCATCTTCCTCATCCCAGAGGTTCTGAAGAAGTCATGGATAGTAGTAAATGCATGGATACTACTGCCTACTTTGCTTCTGCAGTCAAAGAAATTCACACCAGCCAGCTCTATCCTTGACATTATAATAACAATTTCATTAAACTGTTCAGTCACTGAGGTCAAGGACTATATAGAACTTCTTTACATCAGTAGCTACTCAGGAACTACAGTTTAGAGTACAGCTCTTCCTTCAAGCATCAGTTCAGTCCTCAGATATGCTTTTGAAAAATTATTTACAGTACAGCATTTTATTACAACGATGGAGTGCTGAGTTCCAAGTGTTTTTACTCGCATTGTGTAACAGGACTAATATTCCTCCAGCAACACAATGCAGATGTGGTAATAAACTAACAATTATTTGTTTCAGAAAACCCCAAAATCCCACTTCTTCCCCAGGTCATGCTATTAGCAGAAGAAACAGGTTTTTTAAATTCTGATTTTAGGCCAATCATATAACTTACAAGGTAAATGCCTACATTGATGTGCATCAGCACTACTATACTGCAGACTCAAAAAGCTCATGTGCTATTTTCTCCTGTGACTATAAAAATTCCCCAGGGATACCTTTACTATTTCTGTCACTAGACAGCTGTATTAAATCAAGTTGATATGCACTGCCCATCATATATACAACAATTACAGACTCTATTATTATGTAACAAATTTTTTACTTTTTGTAAAAAGAGGATCATTACTGAAGCTATTTGCACTCTAGGTTATGCTCCTCATTAAATCTCTTTTTCCCTCACTGGGCTGAATTAAGAAGCAGAAACATAAATTTAGATTTTAAAAAAATCACTAAATGAAAAACTATTTTGCTACTAGTTTTTAAACTCCAGCTACTGAAATGGCAGGAATCAGTGAAAGGCATGGAGAGGCATTTTGGGCAAAAGTGGAAAATGCTGTTCTGTGAGGAAAAAAGCATGGCAGAAGCAAAGCTTCTCTGTTTTCTGCATTGTCAAAACTCCCAGCCTTGTTAGGGACTTTCCTGTACTCCACAGACCTAGAGTAGCATCCTCAGCCCTTCCCATGGGCTCCAGATACTGTCCCTGGCAGGTGCCGTCTGACCAGAGTCCAGTCTGGCTTTGTCCCTCACTGCCTTGGAACACACAGAAGAGGCACTGGCAGTCCCATGCTGCTGACACTTAACCAACCTCCTCTTCTCCTTCATTTTTCCTGGGGCTTTTTCAGCTGAAAGTTCTCACCTAACCAGCATCCACAGCTTATTCTGCTCATGAATTTCACATGGGTTTGACCTCTGAGCCTATGAGCTGATTCCTTTGGAACCTTTGATGGAAAAGATAGTGTTTTCAGTTGTTATACAAAGCAAAATCTACTGTGTTAACAGCTCAGCTGAATATAGCAAGCTTCTCTTCAAGTACAGGGAGAGCTTAACACACAGCAGTGTCAGATAACATCTTCCAGAGTATTTCCTTTAGATATTTGTAGATGCAAATGAGGCTTGCTTGACACATTCTGTTTAAGTAATCACAGGTTAGCAGAGCTCACAATTATTTCCCTGTCTACTTTGGATTATCTACAAAAATGCATTACTTGAAATTACTTCTGGGGAGGTTGGGTATTCATATTTTAATCTAATTAGAAAATGACAAAAGGGGAAGCAGGAACCAAGGTATGCTTGAAAGCAATTGACTTCAGAAGCACACCAGCACCTTTTAGTGCCTACATGACACCTGACGTCAACAGCTGTGAAGAAATCCAGGACAAACACTGGAGTAAACTACAACTTAAGTATAAAATAGCAAATCACAAGGTATCAGAAGATAGACTCAGCTAATATATGCATTATCTGAAATACTCTGACTCTAGAGGATAGCTTAATTAATACAGAAAGGAAAGGGTACAATCACAGGGGAACCCTGCCAGGATTTAATTTTCGTCACTTCCAAGAAGTTGACTGAAAACAGGTAAATACGGAAAGGTGTCGCTAATTTACAAAAGCTTGCTAAACTCAAAAAACTGAAGAGCTGGTAGCTGATTTCAGAGCAGCTGGATTTTAAGAAAATCACTGCTGAGACACTCTTGAGGATTTCATTCTAATCCAGTAAACATCAAAGATAAAAGGTGCAGAGGGCAGCCACCAGATGGAGGTCCTACTGTGCATGGTGCAATGTAAGTAAAGTGTTAACGTCAAGATAAGCAAGGAAAGAAGTGGAAGCACTAAAAAAAATATCCTGGCAAGCTAATGAAAAGGAAGCAAGCTGCTGAAAAGAAACCTGTACTGAAAATGGGGAAGACAATCAAAAATGAACAGCACAGGAACATACAATTAGTGGACATGCAGCACTACTTGGTAAGCACTTCACGTGACACAATTCATCTACCTGCCTGTTCAAATTACAAGGAAAAATATACATGGGGTTTTTTTCTGACTTCATCTCCTTCAAACTCACCACAAAATGTAACTCATACCAGAGCATGACGTTTTTCACTGGTGTAATTTGTCTTTACTGCCAAGTAAGCTGTTTACTTAAATGAGAGTTAGTATTTTCTGATTAGGTTATCGGGTCTAATGGCAGCATAAAATAACACTCGCATTTCTGTCTGCACTTCTTGATTTCTCAGGTAAGAACAAATTCCTTATGTCAGAAAAGAGGAGTGGTTGAAAGCCCTAAGTTCCTTAGTTCTTTCACTAATGCCAGCAGTGTCTAAATTTCTGGCCTTGTGACAGCACAACAGATGCCCAAACTGTTCAGCAGCAGAGCAGGACAGAGCCCATACATTTCCACGCTGCTGAGCACTGATATATTTGTTCCCATCACAGGAAATGTCCTGTTTTTTTCTGGACACTTGGAAGGAGTTGAAATATAGATTTGGCTGACTCAGGTTAAATAAGACTGCATGCACACTGCAGAGCTGTCTGCTGTCATAAGTTTGCTCACTCCAGCCCATGTGCCCAGATTATCCAACTGAGTTGAGGTAAAAGGACCACAGTGCTTGAATAAAAGCATAGACACCAGGAATCAGAAAGCCAACAGTTTGCTCCCTGCTCCAACTGTGCCATTTCAGAGCTTTCCAATTACAGCCCTAGTAAGTCTCAGCATCCCTGGAGCTGCTGAGGGGGTTGCAGAGACACCCTTGGACTTGGGAGCTGAAAATTCTGACAGCTCTGGTGACAATTCACAGGAAGACAGGTGACCAGCTTGCCCTGCCCTCGGAGTCCATGTGGCACTGCCCCATCCATCAGCAGCCAAGTCAGAGCTAGTGCTTACTTAGCTAGTGCTTACTTTGACCTTTCAGTCAAGAGTGGCAAAAACTGGCAGAGGGAACCAGCTGAAATATGTGCCATTTTTGCACGGTGGCTTCTCAACTGTTTCCCAAATAAATAGGAAAGGAATGTAAAAACAACAAAAAAGGAAAACTGAGTTCATTCTTCACACGAAACAAGAATTTTAGAAGTGCTATCAGGGTAAAAAAGATTTATAAAGTTAAAACAAGAGCATGAAAGTTTAGTATGATTGAGTTAGTCTTCTGTTCTTTTAAAAACCATGGAAAAATTCCATTCATCTACTTTAAAACTCTGAATTTTTAGATGCTGGCCTTTAGGATGAAACAGAAGGCTAAGACTCATTTATAAAATTCCCTGTATTTCCTGCACAACTAAGACAGAAAACCATATGTCTTTGAATGACAGTACAGAGAAACCCAGTGTCCTCTCTTTTGACTGCATAAGCACTTTCACAGCAATTAAGTCCTCCCAGGTGAGGCAGCCACTGAATGAAAGTTAAGGGAAAATGGATGAAACACAAAGCATCTCTAATCCATCTGCAACAGGAGTAGTTACAGTGATCCTTTAGAAAACAGTCGGGGTATCCAGCAGACAGCTAAAGTTTCCAGCCCCCAGGTAATCAGACACTAGATCCCAAGCCTTTAGTTCCTGGCAAAAGCTACAAACAAGCTGTTACTTAAAGGCCACTTTCATGTCTAGGTTTCCAAGCTGCTCCTGGACCACGGCAGGTGGAGACACTTGTCTGCACAAACCAGCCCTGCAGCAGAGATTGACAGAGAAGGGAGCCGCTCTCCAAGAAAACAGTGTTCCCAAGCTCAAGCGGGTGAAAAGGGCACTGTCAACCTCAGAAACAAAATGCTAACTATTCTGACAAATGCTAAGCAAGAGAAACAACTGGGCCTGGGAATTCAGTGAGTTTCAGAACCTTGGATCCAACCCAGTTTTTGTCCTTTAATACAAAGAGAAGGAGACAATCAGGGAGGCATGTGCCTAAGTCTCTTCTTGCTCCTCAGAAGGACAAAGTGCATTTTGCCAGTTACTGGAAGTGATGCTTTGTCAATACAGCTGCTTATGAACAATGCCACAGCTCATGGCAAGGACACAACTGGAGAGATGGAGAAAGCATCCCTAACAGACATGACACTGGCGGAGCAAGTGAAGATGTATCACTCACGACATTAAATCCTGCAGGCAGAAAGCTTCAGAGCAAAGGCTGCCCCCCACTCTTCACTGAATTCACTATATGTACACATTGTTTAAATGGCCAAAAATACAACTTCACTAAGTGCTTAAGAAAATGATATCTAGGATTACAGTATGAAAAAGAAGTATCAGTCCACCAATGGAGTAGGAAACTAAAGTGAAGAAGAAAAGTGAAATCTATCTTTCTATTTCCTCAGTTATAGGAAAGGACAATAAAACTGCACAGTGCTACTGTAAGTAATTATTAGGAACTGTGCAGGAACTGTGCCAGCTGCCTGATCAGCATTTTAACAAAAAAGAAGGGATGCTACAGAGTACCAAAGAAGCACAATACTGCACCCCCTGAGTGTTAAATCATCTGTGGGAGAAAGCAGTACAATCTATAAGCACAAATAGAGCTGTAGTCACTTCACCTGCATCCCAAGATGCTCCCTACCCCCAGCCAAGAGCACAGGGAGCTCAGCCTTCTGCTAGTGCTGCCCAGCTGAGTGTGCAAACAAAACAAGTGTGTGTTTCCCACAAATTTCATGGAATCACAGGATATGCTGAGTTGGAAGAGACCCACAAGGGTCATCAAGACTAACTTGTAGCCCTGCACAGGACCATTCCCAAGAGTCACACTATGTACCTCACAGCATTGTCCAAACACTTCTTGAACTCTGTCAGGCTGCGGCTGTGACCACTTCCCTGGGGAGCCTGTTCCAGTGCCCAAACACCATCTGGGTGAAGAACCTTTTCTTTTAATATCCAACCTAAAACTCCCCTGACACAATATCAGGCCGTTTTCTCAGGTCCTGTCACTGGTCACCACAGAGAAGAGATCAGTGTCTTCCCATCACAAAAAAAAGTTGTAGACTGCAATGATGTCTCCCCTCTGCCTCCCCTCCTGCAGGCTTAACAGACACAGTGACCTCAGCCACTCCTTACAGGGCTTCCCCTCAAGGCCCTTCACCATTTTCATCGCCCTCCTTTGGATGCTCTCTAACAGTTTAATGTCTTTTTTTATATTGTGGTACTCCACACTGCACACAGTTCACAGTGAGGCTGCCCCAGTGCAGAGCTGGGGGGGACAATCTCCTCCCTTGCCCAGCTGTGCCTGATGCACCCCAGCTCTGTACAAAAACAGAGTGCTAATGGATCAAGTCTTAGTGCTTGCCTCTGTATAAAACCTTCTCTTAGATAAAGTAAAATCATGTATTTGAGAAAAAAGCTCGGCACACTTCCCCTTTACAAAGAAAATAGAGCAAGCAATAAAAATTACTGGTAAACACCCCCTTTTGCCACAATTTTAGATTCAAAAGATCTGACTCCTCACAGGCATGCAGTAAAAATAAACTTACTATTTCTGTAGGGTTCACCAAATATAGGGATCAATGGTGAGAAAACCCTGTAGGAAACTAGCCTTTTTGGCTATCAGGAAGCAGGAAGCATATTCCAAAAGTAAACTAAAAGTGGTCATAAACTGAAGAGTGAGAATAAAATTAAATGCTGGTCAGCTGTTTCCCTGCTTCTAGATGGTCCCTTCTGCTCAGCTAGAAAGTTGATACTGTCTCAAAAAACCACAATGACCTTGCAGCACCCACATAGAGGACCTGATGCCCCCAGTGGGCTCCAGTTCCTGTCTCCCAGGGACATCCATAATCCCAGAAGCAGCCAGACCAAAATGGATCAAAGTGGCACAAAAATCTAGTGGCTACTGTGCCAACATCCAAGCAATGGAACATTACAGAGATCTAGCTTGTTTGGCAGCTCAGCTATGCCCTGGGACCCAGCAGGCAGAGGTGGTCGGTTTCTGATGTGAAGCTACCCCTCCTGATCCTCTCCTTTCAAGTGGGATATGGATATAGAGGTAGATTTAACTAGAAACACAGTAAATGCAATCATCATACATACATATATAAAGACTTTGGGGAAGTCTGTAACAAAGACATGAGAGGTGCACAGAACATCCACCTGTAAAACACTGGTAAGGAGGTGTTTCCCAGAGAGAATATAGTCACAGTGAAATGGTTTACCTAATGCTAGAAACAGCAACCCACAAACAGTCCTCATGAAAACAAAGCAGGAGTCCAACATATTTTTGAAGCTCGTCTAAATTTTTTTTTTCCAGGTTATGAAATGACTTTACTTCCCTGGCTTTCACCCATTATCTGTACCAAGCCCATTTGCACAGGTTTATCCAATTTTTCAGCCATTATCTCATAAAACCTTTATCTTTGCATTTTGTAATTACAGTTTGTTCCAAAACCTAGGGACAGTCTGCATGAAATTAAACAGAGACACTTTTCTCATTTCATATCCTAACTAGCCTATAGCATTCTGGAAACTGAAATAAAACATCCTTAGCACAAAGACCAATTTGTTCACTAGTCATTTTGGGGGGTACTAGTAAAAGCCACTTCTGAATGCTAGAATATTTTCATTAATGCAATATTTCTGTAAAACCTAATACTGCCTCTCTATGTATGAATTTTTAGGGTAAATTAATTTTTTATACCAATATCCACTTGCAAAAGAAGAAAAATATTTAAAAAGTTATTCAGGCACTATAACGCCACTAAGAAAGCTTCTAAGTGCGGCACTTAACTTTAAAGAATTGCTTTTAAAAATCCTGATATAATCACAAGGCAAACTCACATTCAAGACAAACTGTTGGATAACTACAAAAAACCCACAGTGTTCAGAAAAATCACAATGTTTTAAGTGCTAGAATCTGAAAAGTAGCAGAAACACCATCAAGAGTACCAAACAAGACTCACGAAGTCAAATTCAACTTCAAATTGAATTGCAATTAATTTAATTGGATAAATACTTAGAAGAACCTGCACACATCAGGGCAGCTGACAACAGACATGTCACAGTTCAGCTGAGCACAGAAGGGAGAGACTTTGGAGAAGACAAAGACCACTTAATGACTGCCCAGTTTTACACAGTCTGCAACTTCCCTTTTGGATTATCTCTGATTAAGGGAACTGGTTCTTACATTTCCTAGGCACCTGTTACAATCACGACTTGTTTTCAAGCATGATGTCACACATTTCTCAAAGTTAGCATCAGGGCATCAAAGTATTGTCAAGTTTAAGGGGCGGGAGGACCGGAGGTGACACTGCTTCACAAGGAAGAAGCATCCCACAGAAGAGCTCACACACTGCTATTCGAGCAGCCCAAATACACATCCCTGCTTGGCACCTTTGTCCTACTAAAAATGACATAGCACCTTGTAAACTGGCACTGTGCCATTCTGACAGATGGACTTAAGTGTAGGCAGCCAAGAGACTATGTATAAGCATCAAATATGTTTTTTGAGAGGAGGACTTCCAGCCAGGAATGTTAAAACAGCTGTCCACATTGAGCTTGCATGCCTACACTTAAGAGGATATGCTATCGCCACTCGAGCCCTGAGCTGGATTAACTTGGAAAATAAATAAGATAGCTTCCACAGCCACATAAGGTGAGTTTTTGCAGAATCAGGATTAGCGATACTCAAAGTGGGATCTACTGACCTACTATTAGTGGGCACGCTTGCACAGTCAAAATGCTCATCAGTTCTGAAGCTCAGTGAACCTTTTACCAGGTGCATACATAGTTATTTATCCTCCTTTGAAGGAAAAACATAGAATGCAATACCAGCATGATTATGAACAAACACGTTAGTGACCTTTCATTCTATGTTAGAGGATGCTCTTCTTATGAATTAGCTGTCCTCACTCAAACACCTGTATCTGTGTGACTTGGATCCGTTTCCCTGGGCTTTCTTCTCTTTTTAAAACCTCAACTGCCATGGCCTACTCCAAGACTTTTTGTTAGCTCATGCCTACACACAGACATACATTTTACATTTTGCCATCACTTGCTTAGTTTTCCCCAGTAACAGAATCAAACCACCAGGAGAACCAGGCATTGTGTAACACAGGATGTGAGGCAGCAGGCCTGCAGAGCCATGCCCAGGGCACTTCTATCCCATCCCTGCACCTGGCTGGGCTGTCTGCAGCCCAAAAATCCCTCTCCTCAAGGACACGCAACATTCCAAACCATTGAGAAGATCCAACAAAAACATGTTTGCTCACATCAACGTGCCAGACAGTGCTCTTTTTCTTTCTCCAACAAAAACTCAGATTTTACTCCTGCCCCTCAAAAAGTCACTGGCCTATATCTAAAGTGAAGCAAATATTTAAACATTAACAAGTTAAAAGTTTCTTCAGAATTCCACACTATCTAAAAAAGCTAATACCAAAATTTCCAACAGCAGATAGTATTGCCTCTAGCCCTGGGTAGCCTCAAGACTGAATGGAGGTGATAGTACATTTTATTCAATGTTTAAACACACTTTGTGTTCATTTTAATTCTCCCTGTGGTAACAATCAAATCACAGGCATAAATTTTTCACGTACACTGTAGCTGGGTGTACTCATCTTTGTTCTCCTGAATCACTAAAAATGAACTTCAACTCTACAAAGGTGCTCCCAGTATAGATCAAAGCTGCCTTCAGTGCCTGGCAGGCACAGGGTCACATGGAGTCTACTCAGCTGCTGGTGCCTTTTACCTTTGTTAACTTCGCTGCAATTAAAGTTACCTGAGTCACTTCATTACTATTTCCTGTGCTAGAAGCACACCAGTGGTAGGCATCATTTCTCCGGCACAGTGAGGATTTCCCCCCATTGACCTTGCCTTCCCCTTTGCTGAAGAAAGATTTCCACCTCTCTCACCGTTCACCTTTTACCCTTCATTCCTCACCTACAGCATTTCCATTTCCTTTTTTCCTTTTTGAGGAACTGTGTGCAATCACCTACTTGCAAAAGTTCCAAACTACAATTTAGTAACCCCAGTAACAAGATGCTTTGGTTTTTCATACTGCCAATAAAGTTGATGCTAGGTTAATCTTAACTTGCATACCACATAACCTTTCTCAGATGGGAGAGGGGAAAAAACACTGTCAAATACTTCATCATGCAGATTAGCAATGCAGCGAATGCCTCCCCCTCCCTTCCAAAAACCTGCAGTGCCCCAGGCTTTTCAAGACACTGCACACAGACTGTGCATGGCCTTAAAATGGTTCAGGGAACAGTCAAATTGCCAAAGAACAGGTCAAAAGGAATAAAAACACTGATCTGGATCACTGCTTTTGTTCAGTAAAGTAGTTACACACATACACTCCACAAGTGTGTAACTTCCATAAATGTGTGGTTCACATGCAATTATTATCTCCATGGCTACTGTAAAGCCAGAGAAAATTGAACTGCAAATGGTAAAACTGATTATCCAAAACCCGTTCACGGCTCTCTCAGCCCCCTACATGCCTCTCCTTATTTGAAAAAGAATTTAAAGGGGTACATGAGGTTCATCTCTTACAGAAGCATGTAAGGTGCTAAAGCAAAGTCAGGGAGGAGCAGTTCATCTTCTTACACATTACACGAACTATCACAATCAAACTGCAATAAAGTTTAGTACCCAGCTGAGAATATCCTTTCCTTCTACAATTATGAAGATTTGTCTGTACCTGCTGATAAACATCTGCCAGATTGGACTCTCATTTCTTGAGAGTGCTACTCGAGCTGCCCTAACCAAACTTAACCCTGAAGGTTTTACATGCTGGCTTATCAGTGGGATTTTAACTCTGAGATGCCAGATGATCTATCAATGCCAGTCAAAATTCATTGCTAGTTCAAGGCAAATGAATGCTGGAAAAGTAAAACAAAGCATGCCAAAAATCTCTCAAAGTGGTTATTGAACATTAACATCATAGAGACCTTAGGCTAAAGGCACAGCAACCAGAATTTAGAATTATAAAGCTTCTGTGTCAGCAAAAAGAAACTTGAAAGAACACGGCAAATTTTAACACTGCTTTCTGAAAAAGTCACCGGCTACTGCCAAGTGATGAAAAGCATTAGAGAAGCCAACTTTCTCTGCTGTTCTGTTACCCGTGCAAGAGGGTGTGAGTACAACTGCTTTTAGGCACACTGCTTTAGCTTCACCTGTTACTACTGTTCACCATGCCACAAAACATTTTAAAACAGGGAAGTATGGTAATTTTACTTCAAAAGGTCATTTGAAAAGGAAAACTTAGCACACATGTTCAGCAGGACTAAGGCAGAAGTACCTGTAACTGGCCCCTCAGAGAGATCTGGGGTTCAGCATTCAAAGTTCCCAGGTACTTAAGTTGCCTTACCTAGGTAAAGCGAGGCGTTTTCTTTCTTGACATTGTCATCTAAGTAGGTTGGTCCCAAGGTATAGATGGGTGTCGAGCCCATGCCAATGAGGATTTGGGCACAAATGAATAAAGCTACATAGAGCGAGTGGTCATTTCCGCCGGTGTCCTTGATGCAGGCCGATGAGTCCCACTGCTCTTTGGCAGTGCCATTGCCAGCCACGCACAAGCCCTCGTTACTGACGGAGGAGTTCAGTTCCTGGATCTGGTACGGCGGAGAGATGAAGTGAGGTAAGGAGAAGAGCGCAGCGCCCAGGGCGATGAAAAGCCCCCCTACGGCCAGCCAGAGCGGCCTCCGCCCGCGACCCCCGAAGTAGCTGATGAAGACCACCACCACGAGGCTCCCGATGTCGAAGCAGCTGACCAGCAGCCCCGACTCCGAGCTCTTGAGGCTGTATCTCCGCTCGATGGTGGTAATGACGCTGCTCAGGTAGCCGGAGACCATGAGGGACTGGATGAAGGTCAGGAAGCACATGCACACCAGGAAGAAGCGCGAGTCCGCCAGCACTGCCCGCAGGCACGCTCTGCCCGGGGGCCCCGCCAGCAGCAGCGCCGGCGGCGGCGGCGGCAGCAGCAGCGGGGGGCCCAGGGATACCCCTCGGCCGGGCGCCGCTGGCTGGCCGCCCTCCGTCTTCCAGGGG
>VZTT01061121.1:46732-64157 GCA_013400855.1 Buphagus erythrorhynchus
ATAAATGAACCAAAGTCCATTCCACAGTAAAGCATCTTAAAAATGTCTACCTTACCAAACTGAAAATGTGTTTTGTTTTTAAACTTGATTTTTAAACCAAAGCCAGTCTTTGCTTTATTTAGTCTCCACCAATGTTTTTTCTACATTGAACTGAACTGCCAAATGCAGTTTCAATTAATAAATTATCCAGCTTTGCTGATAATTCTACTGAAATAACAAGAGGATGCTGATCTGCTTACCTTGTCACTGTGCTCCCTGACAGTTTTTGCCCAGCCTCTCATTAAAACATTGTTTCTTTAATTTACCTGTTATGGTGAAATATCTGGTTGTTTCTCAGATCTTATTATCTTAAGCCACGAACTCCATAAGCATGAGAACAACCATCCATATGATTTCAGACTACATGATTATGTTAAATCAGTAAAACATTGTCAATACAACCCCAAAATACACTATCAGTTGAAGTGCAAAAGTCCAAAAGCACCTGATGAAAGACAAAGCTAGGATTCAAACACTTACACTATCCACTCTAAGCTTCAGATACCTAAAGGGACCTTGTCACTTGTGATGTGTGGTCTACTCTGTTTCATTAAATCCTGCTCCTGTAGCTGTGGCTCTGGTATTTTCAAGACAAATCTTTCATCAGTATTATAAAATTGGGCTAAACTGGCTGACAGTCTGATCCAAACTAATCCTACAGAAACCTTAACAAGTCCCAAAAGCAGTTGCTATTAGTAGCTGATCTGTTTGAAGAAAGATGGACCAAGTATGATGAAGAGGTTAAAAGTAAGTTCAACAACCTGCGTGTTTGGCCATGCAGCTTTCTGTCTCTGTTATCTAACATGCTCACCTTGGAAGAAATCTCTGATTTAATTAGAAGTACCAATCTGGGATTCGTGCACTTACATAACAAATCACCTTGGGAAAGAATTAAATAAAAGACCTTTCTACCAGGAACACTATCCTCAAATATTAATTATTTATGCTTGTAATAATTACAGCGTGGAACTGCACAACTAGCCAGCTCACAGTTTTGCATATGCTGAATTA
Source organism: Buphagus erythrorhynchus (assembly GCA_013400855.1). Lineage (NCBI taxonomy): Eukaryota > Metazoa > Chordata > Aves > Passeriformes > Sturnidae > Buphagus > Buphagus erythrorhynchus. The sequence continues at coordinate 47,783 of VZTT01061121.1, forward strand.
AAATAGTTGCAGACAATTAAGGCCAGAAACTGAGTGATAATGATCATACTGTAGAAATATTATGTGTTTCCTCTATCTTTCATTACTCACTGCTGTAATGAAACTCCTTCTCTTTTCTAAAATATATTCTGGCCATTGTATTTTTATTATTTTTTCTCACCAGATGATCTGCCATCTAGCCAGAAATCTGAAACTGTTTTAGCTTCTATTTTTAAATCTCTGCATTTGAATTAGGTTTTCTTGGTTTGTTTGGTTTGTTTTTTGGTTTTTTTTAACTCACATCTGCCACTTAAAAAAAAAAAAAAAAAGGAAAAAAGAAGTGGCCACAGTTCAATACAGTGGATTTATCTCAAATCCTGGCAGGTTAGCTTGACACGTTTTTGCAGAACACATAGGACATTTGGGATTAGAATTACTCCTTGTAACCATGTCATTAGCATTGTAGCAGTGTGCAGGCACTGATTATGTTCTCTCTGCCTCGCCTCCACACCTCTAATCTCAGAGCTGACCCGATTTATATCACTGGCATTACATGGGCCTGTACGTATTGAAATCCAGGAGATGGAAAAGGGCTGAGACTCCCTGAAAATAAACTCAGCTGGCAAAGAGATTAACCCATTTATAAATGCATTTTTGCCTGTGCTGAGTGTGCAGAGTTTCATCCATTTAAAGAACATAGGACTAAATCCACATACTAACACTGCTTGGAAAGGGAGAAGAAAGAAATAGATGAAGTAGTACTTTAAAAGGTTCTGTTGCCAGTGCACAAATTCAAATGATTTGGGGATTTTTGGGAGAGAAGGAAGGGAGGAAACAGAACAGTGAATTTGGAGTCAACAACTCAGAGAAATCATCAGCAGTGGTTAGTGTAAAAAAATATTATTTTCTTTTCCAAGTACCACTCATCATTGGTACATTTGGAAGACCTGATGTCCTCTTAGAAGCATTCCCAGAGTAGGTGCAATCAGTCATCAGTGGCAGAGGTTTATGTAATCTCACATTTACAGCGAGGAAAGCAATTTACAGATGAGCATAAACATGAGACACAGTGGCCTTCAGGCCTTTGTCAAAGGATTCCCAGAAAACAACTCAGCTGACATGGAAATTACCAGTATACTTCACAAGTGTCCTTGCACCCTTCTGAGCATGAAGAGTCTTACTCATTTGGTGATCCCAGTTCTAAATCCAGGTTCTTCTGAGATTTAAAACACAGAACACCATTATTCTTATGAAGACAGTTTTCTGCCCTTCTATAAACATCTGCTGAAGTATCAAATACACAGGACTAGGTTTAAAAACAGGGCTTTGAGAATTACATTCACACAAAATACCAGGAAACAGCAAGACATGCAAGGTATTTCCTGGGCAGTTTATGCCCTATGTGGGTGGATGAGATGTGCAGATGCCAGATGTGTGCTTGTGAACTCTTTGAAGATGGGGAGACCTTAATGAGTGAGGATCCATGGCTGGACAGGCAAAGCACCCATGGAGCTCAGCTGGGCTCGTGGAATTTCAGCTCATTCACTTGAGGAGAATAGCTTCCCTCTTCTGATTGAAGGCAAGTCCTTCAATCAACAACAATTAAACAAGTCCAGAACATCTAGGCTGTATTTTAGGCACTGTAATATCATCCCCAAGAGCACACGTGGCTGTGGAACTTCAACACTCTGCTTGATAAGCCAAGGTGCATCTTCCAAGATTGTGAGTGAGAGCAGGGAGGAAAGGTTGTGGATGAGAGCAGTTCTTTCTGTGGGCCCTGGAACTAAGGCAGTAGCTGTGCCTGGAGCAAGCACACTGTGCTTATTTGGTGACTTCTTGCAGTGACAGGGCAATACAGGTCATTGCACCAAAAATACTGCAATTATTCTCATTTTTTGCCTAAAAATATCTAGCAGTAAAATATTCTTAAATTCATAATAGTCTAAAGCAAGAGAATTATTTTTCGAAGAGGTGATTCAGATAGACCCCTAACATAGGTACTTACAATAATTTCCAGCACTTCTAAGTCAGATCAAAACCAGAATAAAATTGGTATAGGGTTAGGAAAAATTGAGTGTGACCACAACTCTTATCAAAATCAACTGTCCTGAGACTGTGGGAGAAATCATCTTGCCCTTGTCAGCCAGAAAAATGCCATGATTGTATTGCTGTCAAATCTTTCTCTAAATTAAGAGTGTCAAGTTTATTTTTGTACCTGTTACCATTGCAAGCCTGGTGTGTTTTAAATATGTGCAAAATTCCATCTCAAGAGAAATTTTGATTTTAAAAGGAAGAAAAAGGTAAAATGGGTTGAAATGTGATAAAAAGAACAAGCAAAAAAAGAAATTGAGGAGGAGACGAGGTAACAATCTCATTCAGATACGTTGTCATGTGTCCATAGCCAAGGGTTTTTTTCAGACACTTCTTTCATATAAAAATGTAAATATTCAGTAAATATAAATACTATATTGTCTCTGAAGGGTAATAGAAGAGACACACAAGACAGCATAATGATCAGTTCAGAAATCTATTCTACATTTAAGTGGATTTAAGGTTGAAAGCACTTGTCAATAATTCAAGGGTAAAATACATTAAGGGACTACTGTAATTATCCAAAGCTCAGGCAATATAAGCTGGGAAACTGAGATTCAGGGAACTGATTATAGAACATCCAGCCATGCAATCATCAGGATTTTGTGGTTACTGTATAGCATTATGACTGAGCAGGTTTAAGGATAGTTGCCTGCCTGTGTTGTGCCTGCTTTGAATACATCTATGTTGATTATTTTTCGTGTAAAGTAGCTCTATATTTAAATGTAGTTGTTTGCTACAGAGACCCTGGTGCCTCTACTAAGAAGCAGTCAGCCCCTCCAGTGACTGTCAGAGCACAAATAAGATTATTCTCCTATCCATGCAAACATAAACAGCATACTTCAGTGAATTAGAGCAAGAAAGATTAAATTAAAAGACAACCCCTGGTCTCTGACAGCTGTGTCTCCTTTCCCACACACAGCCCAGATCAGGACATCTTGTATCTTTGAAAACAGCCTAGAAGAAAGTGATCTGTGTGTAAAATCACAGGAAACAGGTTGAAAGAGATCTCCGGAGTCCTCCCTAATATATTGCTACACCCTAACGCCATGCAATGATTCTTTCAGTAGGTCACTGTCGTAGATAGGAGCAAAAGCAAATTACTCTTTCTTAATGCTTTGCCTTCTTAGATATGGCTATTTAGGAAAAAATACCTTTTAAATATAAATAAGTGAACTTCTCTTGGGAAAGTGCTGAAACTACAGATGACATAATCAAATGAAATAAAGCCTGTGTTATGGGCATTAGTCATCCATTCTGCATGTGTCCAGTCTGTTCAAAATGACAGAGAATGCCTTTGGCTCACTTTGGCATTAGAATTGTAATTCCACTTTTGACTTGTTTTCTTAGTCAGATGGTCTACATAAGGTCAAACAACTCTGAACAAATGAAAAAAAAAAAGGCTGAATAATAAACATCTTTTTGCTTTCTTCACCACCACTCACTGTGTATCTCAAATCAAGGCTAATTAATTCTTACAATTCATGTTTTCTTCCTGGAGAATGTGCTGCCAGATCAGATCAAAACAAAGAAACAAAAAACCTCCACCTGGAATGCAGCCTCATTCAAACAACACTGACACAGATTGTCCCTGCACAGTGGCACAACAGCTGTGTTCCTTATGCAGAGCACACAGCTGATGGCAAAACAGAAACAGGAGTGGCACGAACTGAAAACCATCCACTCTGTTTAGTCTGTGGCTGTGTGGTTATCAGTAGTAAAAGAATATTCTGGATGCTTCCCTCCCTCCTATCCTCACCCAGGACCTATACCTTTGTTGTGTGTTAATAGGCATGGAAATGGAGCAATTTTTTTCTCCTTAGTCAGCCAGTCTGAGTAATGCTTAACTTCTAATTTAAGTGCTAGGAATGGATTCTTGATACTTCATTGTGCTTAAATTAGTTCATTAGCCAGAGTTCTTTATTTTGTTATAGAACACCAAAAAACATGTAACAATTTCCTGAGCTTCACCCACTGGCCTTTTACATCCCAGTGGTATTCCACTTGGAGTCTCAGAAAAATGACAAGCAAGATAGTGGAAACCACGTCCATTGTAAAACCTCTTGAACAAAAACAAAAGTTGAACCATTTTTGTAAGTAATTAGGCTGGATAGAAAGAAGTCGTTGTAGCCCCTTCCATTACAACAGTTTGGCATGGTATATGCAAAGTTCTAGGCAGACTACCACAGCTGAGCACCTCCACAGACACTGCTGAGGCTGAATTCTGTCCTATCTGTACATATGTTAGATACTTGTACTGACAGCATCAACATAGAAACCTTCTAAGGCTGACCAACATTTTCTGTTACAAGCCATGTGCAAGCACTCATGAATTTACATAAAGTGTAGATATAAACATATTTGTATGGGACTTCCCACTTCATTCAGAACAAAAAAATTAAACAAATAAAAATATCCATTGTCATTGGCAACAAAACATCCTAATGCAGGAAAATATTCAAAAAGCAACTGAGTGTATGGAAGAGATGTAAGTTACCTCAAGGTAACTTGGATGACTGACTTCAAAGATGGGTTCATTTGATTCAAATAATTGTGTTGCTGCTTTGGAAAATATCCAGCAAAACCTGCCTACTAATTTAACCTCCCAGAAGAGACAACTTGGTGAATATTACAGGCAGGAAGTCAGAAGAGTGTGGTACAGCTTTGCTCCTGAGCACCTATTACAGCTGCAGTCACAGTTCAGGGCAGCCTGAGGCTGCTCCTCCCCCATAAAACAGGGGTTCAGGGACTAGGCAGGAATAGCAGAATTTGGACTGAGCCTGACTGCTGCCTCTCAGGGGTGACAATATCACTGAGAGACACAGCAGAATTTACTCTTTGCTCAGAGCAGTGACAATCTCTCCATTAAGTTTAGTGTATTGATTCGGGTGGTGATCGAAATTACACCTCAAATATATTCCTTAGAGTTTGACTCTCTGGTGGTACAGACTTGACTGAGATTATAGGAACTCTGTCAATCAATTAAGCTATAAATCTGGCCTTTCAACTATCAGTACCCAAATATTGAGTAAACAGACAAACTCTATTAATACACAGTAATAACATTCAAAAACACCTGGATAAGTCCACCTGCAGCCAGTTGTGTCCTCTGTAACCTCTCTTCAGTTCTGCCACACATAATTCTGAAAGTTGACCCATGCCCCTGGCTGTTTCTGCACTTGTTTAATCCCACAGTCTCATCTCCAGAAACAAAGAAAAAGAGTTAAGAAGAGATCCCCTCTAATGCAACTATTAAGCATGTTAGCCATACATTGTTTATTGGGCAGTGCATTTCACCAATGCCACAGAGATGATGCTAGAAAATCAACAGAGCTAATGCTATAAGCTGTTCTCGTTTCCAAGAACAGCATTTGAAATAAGCTGTTCCTTCAGCAGCCAGAAAGTGTTTAGTAGCTGTGAATCCTCTTTGTGCTTGGCTGCAGGTATATTACAAGAGCTCACAAGACTGATTCAGTGAGTAATAGCCTCAGGGATGATGCCTTCCAGAAGATATTCATTTGAGCTGTGATAACAAAGGACACAAACCAGTGGCTCCATAATCCTGAACCTGCTCTAAAGACATAGAGGAACAAAGTAGAAAAGAATTCACACCTGAAAATAAGACATACAGCTGGGAAGTTTCAAACTGGGGACTTCTCTGTAACTTTGTCCTGATAATAGATCCAAAGTCCACTGGCCAGAAGCTACACAGGTAAAGTCGAACCACCTGGAGCTCTGAGACAGGTTTGATTGATTAAATCTGCCCTCTTTTCTGTCTGTGATTGAACTCTAAGAAATGGGATTTACCTGCTGTGGCCACAAGACCTCATGCACTGCTAGGCCCATGTTTGCCTCCCTTGCTTACTGTTTTGCATCTCTGCTCTGCCAGTTACTCATATAGCTTTTCCTAGTGCAGACTCCAATTCCATGTCTGCAGATACTCAGCCAGTGCTTGTCTCTAACAAACCTGGGCCCAGGGGTTCACAGATGCATTTGTGGGGGACATGGGGACTTTTTCTGCAATGTGCTCATTTTTATCCCCTTTATCTCTGTGGGCAGATAACACAAACCTCCACCGTAAGAAAGCAACTGTTCTGCATTTTTAACTCACTGCTAATATAGGATTCTACCACTTATGTGAAAGTTGTTCCTCAAGCCTCTGAGCACAGTGCTAATGTTTACAACAGGTCATGAAGCAGCCTTTTGTGGTACTCTGTCATGTTTCATCTACCACATAACACAGGTTGTCTAACCATAATGGATAAAGCAGGTTGAAATGTGGCATATTAATAGATCTGCTACAAGCCCAAAATTCATAGGTCTGTCCTGCATGATATGATGCTGCCTAGAGGTGCTCAAACCAGATTTGTCATCAAATGTCATCTAGATCAGTAGCAAGACTTTTTACCTGTGCTTTTTCTATCCTAGTTCCCAGATGACCCAAGTTCCTTCCCAAGTAATATATCAGGAAGAAACAGATTCAGGATGTATTTGTTCTGATGCCTGGAAAGGCTGACCTGGAACAGAGACTAGACAGAGCAAAAGGAATAAAATAGGTATTTATTGAAAGGATACACCTTGGGCAGTGCAAGAGCCCGGCCGGGGCTACACCCAAGTCAAATCCAAGATGGTCATGAGTTTTTACACTTTTATAAGTTTTGGTTCATCTACATATTGGGGTCAATTATCCAACCACAGCCCCAGATTATGAAGTCTCAAACCCCTGGCTTGCCCCTTTCCCTTTGCCATTGTTTATGCTTTTTGGGTAACAGTTGTCCTTGATTCTCTATCTGGGAAGGGATTGTTTTGTCTAACCACCCTGTCAAGAGAACTTACTAACACCTAACATGAAGTTTCAGAGTTACATACCAAGCAGCAGAGAATTTGAAAAACATAAGAGCTAAAACCCAAGGCATGAGTTCAAGCCCGGGGAGGCCAGCATGGTACAACTGTTACACAGTAAATGCTCCTAGCACAGACTCCCTAAGGATCACCTGTACAAGTAAGATGGTGAAGGATCCAGGCCTTTGGGCCAGATCCAGCATTACCAGTTCTAACAAAAACCTCCTACTCATCTCAATGGATTCTAAATTAAGCCCTCAGGCCTTGAAAGGCAGCTGCTCAGAAAATTATGCTAGGTCATGGCTAGAGACAAGGCACTGCAGTCCCAAGGATTACTGAATATTTTATCACTCAGTTATTAAAAAACGTGTGTATCAGACATCTATCATGTTGAGCATCCATAACCCTGGCTGCTTCTGGGGAATTGAGGGAGGATATTAGCAGAAGAGCTATTTCAGGACTGCAGGAGTCTGCCTCCAATAAGCCAATATTTTCGTGCAGCAAGGGACTTTGCTGGATATTCTTGTATCTTCAGTAGGTGTGGGGCTGACTCACGCTCTGCTGCAGGAAATAGCCATAGCAGATAATTCAGGGGTGAGCTGCCCTGTGCATGTCCCTGGCCTCCTGGAGACAGATCAGGACAGAGCCAGGGCAGACACCTGAGAACAGCCACCTCCTCCCAGGCTTGTGTGCACACGGGGTCAAGACCTTCTGGGTGTGAAGCAGAAGGAAAAAGCTTCTGGAAGGAGAATGGCTGCAGGGAGCTGTGCACAGCGAGGACAGGTTTTAACAGGCAGCTCAGGGTACAGCTGTGATTTCAGCAGTCAGTTCAGCCAAACTGAATCAAGCTGGTCCCAACACAACTTTAGAGGTATTGCCATTCAAGAGCAGCTGGATAACAATCTATTTGAAAAGTAGCATCAACAATAGTACAGCTACATAGGTTTTCTTCAATACAATAAGTAAACAAGCTAAGTCACTGTTAATTACCTTTTCATGATTGTGAAATCCTGCTATGATATGAAATGCCAGTCAGTTTGCTGTTTCTCAGATTCTTGAGGAGAATAGCAGTGCCTAATTGAATAATTCTAGTCCTAACTTAGCTGATCCAAGATGAATAGCAAAGGAGATGTGAGAAATGAAGTCTGTATTAAAAAAAAAAAAAGACTGTTTTAGTCTTTGTGCCTCTGTCTCGGTTTGAAAGACAGGTATTTGCTAAGAAAAGGCAAGAACCCCTTCCCTGAGATGGAGAGTGTAACTCCCTCCCTTACAATTATTATAATTTTGAAATCAGGGGCTTTCAGGCAGAAGATATGGGAGGTATGAATAACAGTTCTTTACTAATATATCTAACAAGGCAAACAAAAGAAACAACAACAGCTATAAAACTGACCCCAAACCAGAGCAGTGTAAGTCAGTTCCAGCCCTTTTTGGCCGCAGGCTCCTCTCCCTGCGCTCAGTTCCCGCTGCTGTGGGCAGGGCAGGCCCCGCGCCCCTGAACAGGCCCGGGGCGATGGCGGCGGCGGCCCCGGTGTGAGAGGGATGGAGGAGCAATCCCCCCTCACGGGGTCGGTCGTGGTGCTCGGCAGAGTGCCCGGAGGTAGTGGGATGGAGCGGGAAGGCAGCAGTGCGATGTCCGACAGCAGGGAACGTGGCTCCCGGCGTTGGGATTGCGGGGAGGGTGGTAGGTATAAACAGCGGCCGCCTTCCTCCGACTCCACCAGCGAGCGAGAGAGAGAGAGAGCAGCCCCTGCCCCACCTCTCCTTTTCTGGTGTTCCCCCTGTCCCCACCCCCCGAGAGAGAAACTGTAACTAGCTAAGGTGTAGCCGCAAATACTTAGCATAACAGTGGGAAAAATTCCACAGAAAGAAAAGGGAAAAATTCAACCCCCAGCAGCCTCAAATCAATGTTTTCTAAGACAATGAAAGATTTCACATGCAGATGCTTGTATTCAAAGAAAGAGCCGGAAGTACACCAGACCAGTAGAGGGTCTCTGATTTCTTTCCCAGTCTGACTCACTGAAAATAAAAATTTTTGGGATAAATCTCATAAGAGCTACTATGAACTCCACCTTGAGGTGGTCTGTAGGGAAACCCCATGTTCCTGAGAAAAGTGATTTAGATTGTAATATGCCAGTCTGCAATGTTCACTAAACCAAAAGTGACAGTGACAATGTTAAACAGACTTTAATATCTGGTAACGTTTGTCTGTCCTCTGAGTTCCACTTCTGCTCAGGAACAGTTACTGCAAACACTAATACTTCAGAAATTGTGGCTAGAAGGAGTGGATCAGACTAAGGAGCACCATATCTACAGAAGCAGAGATCATTTTCTTCAAGTAGTTCTACAAAAGAAAGGAATCTGGCCTAGTATCTTTATTATAAGTAGTAGTAATGCTGTGTACTCTGATTCAAACCTATCACCACAGCATTGCAGTCATCCTTACAACAGCATTGTATTTTCTGCCTGAAAGACAAAGGGCAGAGAAAGCAAATGGGGTCAGATTCTCTTCCCAAGTCCTCTACTTTGAAACACACTTTGGTTCGTGACATTTATTCAGCTCCAGACCTATGAGTGCTGGGTGCTGTTATCAACAAAAGCAAGTGTTCAGACAAGCTGCTATGGTGCCACTGCAGTTAGTGGTCCTGCTGCCCTCCCATGTCACAGGGTAAAATACCCTGAGCAGAAGCAGTGGCACTCAGCTCTCTCTAGGCACTGGTGTGCATGTGGAAGGGAAAACAAAACATGCTTCCTGTGCACTTATCAAACAAAACTGTCCCATGCTGCCACTAGACTCCGTGCCACCTTCAGATAAGGAACACCCTGGATATGCTGCCCACTTTGGCCAGGGCCCACCCAGGACAGTAGTCCTCTGTCATACCAGCACAGAGGGAGCTGAGAGCCTCTCTAAAAGCCACACAACACAGAATAAGAGGCCTGTCCTGCCCCAGCAAGGGCAGGCAAACCTCAGCCAGGATTCTGTGTCCCCCAGAGCAGAGAGTGCTGTGGGTAGCCAAGGGCTGGTTTCACACCCACTGAACCAGGGTGAGAAGTGATACAGCCAGGGCTGCATGGTGTCGTGTCACAGTAACTAAACCTCTGGATACAAATAGACTGAGTGTTTATCTTAATTAAACTGTTCTAAAGGTCAGACACTACAGTTCCTACGTGGATGTCAAAGCTCATCCTGCAGCAATCAATCCCATAATGACCTCCCTGAGCACCGGTGTCTGCCCTGCACAAGCTGCCCGGCTGTTAAGGCTGGCTGGGATGAGCCCGGCAGCTCATCCATCTGGACACCATCTGCCTCACAGGAGCTCCCAGTCATGCTGCTGAGAGCTGGGGTAACCCTGTGCAAGCTGTGGTGTGGAGAACACCCAGGCAAAGAAAATCCTTCTACAATCTCTGCAAGGACACCACAGATTTTGTCCTAAATCTCTGCTGTAACAGGCGTCTGCGCTGACCTGGGACACAGGCGGAGTCTTGCCCCCTGTTTGCAATGACAGAAGGAGCTCTGCCTTTTTTTGTGCGGCTCAGTGTGTGCATCTCTTCTGGATGACAGGCTGGTGTCTGCCTCACAGGTGACAGACAGAAAGGAAATTTGATTATTTGTCAGATGGAAAAAGCAACAGTGATCCTCTCTTGCAGTCTCTGGAGAGGTGAAGAAGGAGTGTCTGCTCTTAATTATAGCCTTCAGACTGGATCATGTCCTGAGAAGCTGAGAGCAGGACGATGCTTATACATGTACTTGTAAATCACTCTATAAGTGACTCTGTGTTGGCATTTGTGGAGTCAAAACAAACAAACAAACAAACAAAAAACCTTACCTGGCAACACTGTACTTTATTCACTGTAGCCTGCACTATTTCACTGTGCATCAAATGTGCAAGAGCCATGTAGGAAGGATTTGCAGAAAAACACCTCTCTCTCAACTGGCATTTCTTATCTCATTGCTGCAGTGCTTCTCAGCATGTCTTGCACAGGTAGAGAATCCTGACCACTCTGTGCAACACAAGTGTCAACCTGATCCAGGGAGGCCAAGAGAAGAAAATCAAAAATTAACCCATTTAGGATGTCTGGGTGTTTTCAGATGGTTGCATTAAGAAAAATGAAATGTTTTCAAAGGATATTTTTAAAGCTTGTTTTCATTAAAAATAAAAACCTCTGTGATCTTTTAAAGGGTAGTGTGGTAGACATAACTGGTCAATAACTCCAATGGCAAAATGAAGTCTTTGTAAATGCTATGAATCATTTAAATCACCATTAAAAAATAGCATTATAACCACACTTGCTACTTGTGGAAATATTAATGAGGAAGGAACTTAAAGTGCAGTTAACTGTTAGCTGGATTATTGTCAGGAACCTGGTTCTTCTGCCACAGGAATTGATCAAACTTTTGTCTATTTTCTGCAAGCTTTGCAATCCCTGCAAGAAGGGTCTGTGCCCCACAGTCACTCCCTGACTTTCTTGGACAATGTACAAGAGGATCCAGCTCACCTAATTCAATCCATTTATAAGCCAGAGCTGCAGCCTAAGATAGCTTTGTGAGCTTCTTTGGCAGTCAGTGGAAAGAAACAGGCACTTGAAGAAGGCAGTTCATCTTACTCTAGGCACTCTGTTTAAGGTAGGATGACAGCCTGTGGAGATGTTTACCTGCTGCTGATCGTAGGATCTAGATGCTCCTACTCACTTTTAAGGGAAGAGGTGAACTAACTAAGATGAGAACCTTCCCTTCACAACCGTGCAAAATGGAAGGGATCACAGGCACAAATAGCAGCAGTGCCCAGCTGGACAAGTCATACTTCAGTACCTTCTGCCTTGCTCTGGTTTCTCCTGCCAGCCCTGGGATAAGCCCAAAAACTGAGTGAGTCACCAGTGGTGTTATTCCATGTTGCCTACAGAGCCTGCTCCCCTATGGTTCTGGTCATCTAGTCTGACCTCTGAGCTTTGTGTCAGGGCAATTGTTTTGACAATCCCACACTGAAATACAGTACCTTGCACAAGGAGTACTAAGGACAGATGATGTATGAGTTCCCTAGCCTAAATTAAAATTTAAATTATTGTTTTGATGTTAAAAAAATTTTTGGTAACTTTTTGTTAGTGAAGTGATTTTCTTAGAATTTGGATCATACATGTAAAAAATTTCAATGTCTAAAATATGAGTGCTGAGAGTTCTCATCTTCAACTGCCCCTAGGTTTTTTTCACTTATGGGTTCCTCATGTGAGTAAAGAGCACAGCTTACTTATGTTCAGACTTCGCTAGACAACATCTGTCTTCATAAAGTCTGAGATTACTACCTGGCCAAAAGCTTCTAGGGAAGCTTGAGGGAAACATGAATACACACACCCATATGATTATATCGTTGCTAAGGCTTTGTTTGGTCTATTGTAGAACAGGGAGAACGTTAATTTCACGAGATCTAAATGAAATTTTGTCTCAACAGAAAAAATCTGAAATGTTGCTCTGTAAACATGCAACTCTCTTTTTTTCTTTTTTTTTTCTTTTTTTTTTTTTAATGAAACCTTTGTTCAATGGTCTCAAAAATTTAAATCATCTGCTATGACTTCATTAATTAAGTGTTTTTCAGAATGAAAGGGAAATATCTGAACTTATATCCTAGATTTTTGTTTGAATTTCTTTTTCAGATTGAATGCACAAGCAAATCCACTCCAAGTAAAATGGCTATACCCTGCAGAATCATCTCTATAATTATTCTACAGTAGGCTCAGTCAAATGCCAACGTGGCAGAACAGAGACAGAGAAACACCTAGGACTTGATATCCAGATTTACAGCAGAGCAGATTTATGTTCATGACCAGAGACAGCAAGTCAGAAAAGAGATCTTGAACATGCCCCAAGGAGTCATGTCTCTTGACCGTGTATTGATTGCTTATATACTCTATCTGATCTCAGAACTGAATGTATAGATCTGCCTCACAATTTTCATTCTTTATCTGCTCATAAATATATCCAGAACCCATCTATGTTTTCATTATGCATATATTACATATGACTGGTCAAATTATTCGGTATAATTGTTGTTTACATAAAGTTTACAGCTAAATTGGAAAAGTGTTTTATTCACCATAAAACTTTCCCCTCCCTGTACTTAATTGATGGGTGATTTTCATTATTCTGATCTATAACCAAGTCTTAATTACTTTGGCAGTTTTTTTCTATCAACATGTTATATTATTGTGCCATTGTTTCATTTGTTTTACATCTTTACTTTGCTGTGCTCCAGAAACATGAACACTTCGGCATGTTTGAATGTGCAATGTTGAGTAGAGCAGAATAGGAGGAAGAGAACAATGCCAATTTTCTGCTCCATTTTAGAAAGAGCTGATGTCCTTTCATTCCCTCTTCCTGTTGATAAGAAACAATTATGGCCCTCTTTTAAAAGATTGCAAAGTTGATTGCACTGCATTAAATATACCTTTCCTACCCCAGCTGCAGTTGTATCTGCAACTAAATGCTTGAACAATTTGTCCTGCTTTGACTAAGAAACTGAAGACATGAAAAGACATGTTGACAAAATCAGCAGCTGCTCTAATTGGGACTGTTTCTTTGCAGTTACTGACTTCCTTGAAAGATGTGTAAATAATGATGTTTTCACTAACACCATTCAGGAATGTACCAGACACAATGCTAGCTATTATTTTTCCATTTATTAGATATAGAGTGTTTGGCATCTGGTCCGGAAGTGTGAAATATGGGGGCGTGAGCTGCTAAGTGTTATCTTCACAGCCTTCCATGCCGTAGTAAGAGTGCTCTCAGCAAACCATTTAGACAGATTTCCTCTCTGTTACCTGGAATGCTGGAATGTTTGTTGTATACAACTCACCTGGAAGTATTGCCCTCAAAACATGGTATTTGCAGGGCGGATGTCATAAACAACAGCAAATAGAAATAATTACTTGAGAAATTGCTTTCGAGTTCATTTCCCTGACTCACCAAAAAGAAAAATCATCTTCTTTAGGAGAGTTGCTGGAAGTATCTCATCAAGGGAGATTTTGGAGTAACAATTCAAAATCATAATAGCTACATTTTGCTCTGGTGTTTGAAGAATATGAACATTTTTTTCTCTAGATCTGCTGTCCTATATACCTTTGTTGTCCATGCCAGTGGGTCAACCCAAGTGTCTGTTGAAGGCATGCACCAAATGCATCCTTGGAGTCACACCATGCTGATCAGCTGGAGAGAAAAAAATCTTCAGCTGGTTCTGGGAAGAGAGAGGATTAGATCCCTAATGTTCACCAAAAAAGAAAAAGAATATATAGAGATATGCAGTGACCCTATTTCACCTGCATAGGAAGTAGACCATCTGTGAATAATGAATTCCACATTCAGCAATAGTTACTTGGAAGCTCTCAGATTTTGGGACTTTATCGAAACAGATACTGCAAATAAAACATTTTACATTAGACTAAATAGGCCAGTAAGGCTGAATTATTTTTAAAGATGAACATTCCAAGAGTGTGGTATGTTAAGTTCCTTACTTAGAGACCATAGGCCCTTTACAATAAATTGCCACATAACGAGCTCAAACAGAGCTGCCAGGCTCACAGCCATCTCCAAAACAATATGGTTACAAAGAATGTGCCATGGTGTCAGGATAAAATGAAACTTCTGAAGAATCAAGGTATTACATATACAGAGGCCTTTTGACTTTGAGAGAAAGCTCACACAATAACAGAATAGCTGAGGTGGGAAGGGATCTCTGGAGACCATCTGGTCTGCAAAAGACCACTGGTCCAAACCACCTGCTCAAGCAGAACCATCTACAGCGAATTGCTCAGGATCATCTCCAGGCCTTTCCAGGGGTTTCTCCATGGATGGGTACTCCACAGCCTCCCTGGGCAGTCTGCCCCAGGGCTCTCTCATCCTCACACTGAAGAGGTGTTTCCTTGATGTTCAGAGAGAACCTCCTATGTTTCAGTGTGTGTCCATTGCCTCTGATCTTAGCACTGGGTACCAGTAAAAACAGCCTGGCTCTCTCTTCTTTGCTTCTTCCCTTCAGGTATTTATATAAATTGACGAGATCCCCTGAACCTCTTCTTCTCCAGATCAGACAGTCCCAGCTGTCCCAGTCTTTCTTACAGGAGAGATGCTCCAGTCCTTAAATCACTTTAGCTGTCCTTCACTCGACTCTCTTCATTATGTCCATGCCTCTCTTGTGTTGAGAAAGGCCTTGGTAACAGCAGGGCAATAGCCCTCTCTGAGAGGCAGGAACCTCAGCAGCTCCTTCAGCATCTTGCTGGCACAGTCTGACTGCAGTACTGGAAGAAATCCTAGATTTAGTCCCTCACTAGGAGAGGACTTCCCTCTTCAGCTCATTGCAGAATGGCTCCAGTCCAAAGCAAACATCCGTTGCACCTGAGCTCTGTTTCCAAGCTGTCCTCTGATGCTGTAGGGATAAAACCTGGCTTTTTTGTAGCCAAACATTTGAATTATGCTATACACTCCAAAAGTGAGACACAAATCAGAAATTCATTTTCATTCATCCAGACTGGCTTGTTCTACAGCATGCAATGGAAAATACTTTCCATAGAATATTTCCCCATAAAATTAAAAAATAAACACAAATAAATGAGGGGAAATTTGGTTATAAGCTGTAACAGGCTCTGTTGCATTTCAGGAATAGCCTCCATGTAGGCTGTGCATGTTAAAATGTAATCATAGGCTTGAAAAAGGAGAGTGCATTCAGCAGTACAGGAATAGAGGACAGGCAAGGCAATGGACAGGGACAAACTGACCTCAAATGTAAATTACTAGCTTTGGAATTTTAATAATATAGAATGCACTGTCTATTTTCCCAGGTTTAATGCAAGTCTCAAGATTTAATTTTATTCATAAAGACTCTTCTCTTGAAAAAAAGCTAATATGCAGCATTCTGACCTTTTTTCTTCTTATGAAAGTACAAGACCTGTACTGATGCCTGGAAAGGCTGACCTGGAACAGAGACTAGACAGAGCAAAAGGAATAAAATAGCTATTAATTGAAAGGATACACCTTGAGCAGTGCAAAAGCCCAGCTGGGGCTACACTCAAGTCGAATCCAAGACAGATCCCAATCACAAATTTTTAGACTTTTATAAATTTTGGTTCATCTACATATTGGGGTCAATTGCCCAACCACAGCCCCAGATTATGAAGTCTCAACCCCCTGGCTTGCCCCTTTTCCTTTGCTGTTGTTTATGCTTTTTGGGTAACAGTTATTCTTGATTCTCTAGCTGGAAAGGGGTTGTTTTGTCTGACTACCCTGTGAAGAGAACTTATTAACACCTAACGTGAAGTTTCAGANCTAACGTGAGGTTTCAGAGTTACATACCAAGCAGCAGAGAACTTGAAAAACATAAGAGCTAAAACCCAAGCCATCATTTCCATTTAAAGTTAAAGGGTTGGGTTTTTTTATTATTATTAATAGAGCAGTACCTCTGAAAATTACTTAAAGAGCAGAAGA
>VZTT01061123.1:1396-39710 GCA_013400855.1 Buphagus erythrorhynchus
GAAAATATACATAGGTGATATGTTATTTCTTATCAATTAAATCTTTTATAATCTTTGACATTGTCAGCAGTTATTTTGTTAAGATCTACCAAGAAAATTAGAAACAGTCCAACTGTAAATCCCCCCACCATGAAAATATTTGGCAAAGTAGCTCATTATTGCACCCTCTCATATAGTTTCTCTGCCCTATTTTTTATTATTGATCACCTATTTCTGAAGAGTAAATCTGCTATTCTTGTCTTGCATGGGCTGTAATTTGTTTGCCAAATAAGCAGGTTTTAGATTCTTCTGGTAAACTTAATTATTCTAGAAGCTCTACCATCACNTCAGCAGTTCTTGAACTGTTACAGAAGGGAACAAGAGAAAGCAAGTTTCCTATAGAATAGGAGTCCATACCTATGACATTTATAAAGGGAAAGTTAAAATCACTTTGGGATTAAACTTCAGGATTGAAAAGCTTGAAACTACCATATCAGGTATTTATGGAGCATGTTTTCTGATGGAAAGTTCCCTGACTTTTACATTCCAAAAATAGAGTAATTGGGATAATTTTCACTCACTGAAAGTGAAATGAAATTACTTGAGATCTGTGGCACTGAAGTGGGAAAAATTCTACTGTAGTGCAGTTAGCTGATGCAGGAAATATCAGTGTCAAATAAAACTTGCATATTTTCTATCCCAAATCCTCAGAAACACAGTGAAATGAAAGGTAAATTCAGTAAGACTCCTGGGAAGGATTTCTGGTCTTTCACTTATTTCCACTACCATTATTCTCATTCTCTGACCATGTATTTTGAAAAAATCTCACATTATTAGAAAAATTATTTTAAATTTAAAAGACAAAAACCAAAAGATAGGTGCAAAAAGTTAAAAGCCTTTATTTTTTTTCTAAATGCAAAAATAGCAGCATCATTGGATTTTCCAGGATCAGCTTCTCAGCTGAATACAACTATTTTATACAGTTCTAGGCTGATAGCTTCCTGTTTACCCAAGCTGGGGTCTTGACACATAAAATCATGTTCCTAAGGATCAGGACAGACCCTTCTTTTACTACAGGAAGGTTGTTCCTTACAGATGCTAACATAGTGGAGAAAGGAACTACCCCCTTCCTTGAAGAAAAAGGAAGGAAAACATTTACAGATCCAACCAAAATGTTTATTCGGTTCCTTCTACCTGTCATCCAGTATGAAGCAGGATCTATGTTCAATATCAAATATATCCATAAATTTCATTATTATCAATATATCAATAAATTTCATCATTAAATTAATTCATTTTAAGTAATAGAAATCAGAAATTTTAACTGTGCCATTGGTAATCACTAAGTCCTTTAGCTATTATGTCTCATTATAAAGGAAGAACTCCCCCTACCTGCTAGAAAACCAATTAAAATTCAGAAGTGGTGTAGAGCTGAATATGTGAAAATATCTGAAAATTACTGAAAACAGGTACTCAGAATATGAAGCATATATGATACATCTGTTTATTTAATTTCAAATAAAGGATAACAAAAAATCCACATTGGCATTAGCCAACAGTAGAAACATTCATAATTTTAAGACTACATTCAATGTCAGGGCACAAAATTCAGTGACTTACAATAACAATATGAGCAATTGGAGGAAGGTAAATAATTTTAAAAAAAAATTTGCTATCATCTTTTTCAGGATTTTTATTTACTTTTTTCTCCAGACATATTGCTGCCTTTTGGTCAACAATATAAAAAATAATTCAATATTTACCAGGTCACTCTTAAACAAAATAGTTGGATGATACTGGTATTTTGTGCTAAGCTCCTATTACAGGAAAGAACATGGAAAGTGGATAACTTTGGTACCTTGGCTACCAATTTCCTCTAAAAAAATTGTTTTCTGGTGCCCAGTTCTGTGGAACCCTATTCTCTTCTCCTCTCCCTATTCACTCACATGAAGTCCCACAAAATAATTTCCAGCTTCCTGAATAAAACTGAGGAAGTGCATTTGTAAATACATTCTGACACTTTAAATCTCAGTATTTCCTTGCAGGAATATTGTCCTTCCTGCTGAAGTGAAAATGGAGCCTTAAAAATGCTGTTAAAAGTTCTTCATGCCATGGTTTATTTCAGTTTCACCATTGTTGTGACAATGGGACAGAAGAAAACATTTATTGCAATTTAATGAAGGGGAACATTCTAAAAGTCTTGGTCAAAAATATCCTTTCACTTTTCTTAAACTATTTACTATTCTATTTTTGTTTGAAAAGCTTTACAATATAACAGAAATCTACACAATTCAGCCCTTTACTTTTGCTAGTTTGCTTGCAAGTTAGAGCATTACCCAGAAAGCTCATGATCTGAATTTTGTGATCTTTCCCGAATTACATGCTAAAATTATCACCCAGCTTCATTAGATAATGCACATGCTGAGATGTTGATACACCTACTATTCACAGGAGCAGCTGCTCAGTGACAGTATTTGTTACTGGTAGAATAAAGACATTTGGGACAAAGACACGCTCAACTGTGATGTTCCTCACTGTGGTGCTGTGGGAAGGCCAGGACAAAATTATTATGATTGTGAGTCTTGCAACAGTAGCTACAGAAAGGAGAGCAGGAACCACAAGCATGGCACTTATCATTGACATGGAGTGTCATGATCAGTATATAAAAGGGATTGTCCTTAGGCTGCTCCTAAAACATGGTTTGTCTGTGGTTTTCTTTGAAGTTAATGTTTTCTTGAGCAACTGAAGCTTTATTGGAAAGATTTTCAAGATTTAGTCAAGTAACTCAACTCAAATGAATGCTATATTTTTGAGATACCAGTATGGTTTTAAGAGTACTCATGCTAAGAAAGTTAATAAGATATATAAGTGAAGCAGTTTTAGCTTATACAAATTAATACCATGTTAAAGTCTATGTTCAACATTAAGGCCACCATGGCAGCAGATGGATCAAATTTTCAGCCGGTTTTAATCAGTAAAATTCTCTGGGTTCCAGTAGAGCTCTTCTGATTAAAAGCATCTGAGAATCTGGACCAATTATTTCCAGATAAATTATTCACAAAATAATGGGCAAAATTGCAAATAATTAATTTTATTAATACAGTCTGACCATCTATAGAGTTAGTTGAGTAGGAGAAAAGATTTTTGTGAAAACAGTACTTGGTAATTAATTGACCAAAAAAAAAGTCACTATTATTTATTCCATGTAAAAGAAAAACAAAATACTCTAATAAAATGAAACTGCAGAATTTCTTATAGGATAATTAAAAAACATTGAAGTGGAATGCATCTACACAACTTGCTCTGAAATAGAAGAGTTATTGCTTAATTATCTTACAATTACAAGCCTATTAATGAGGCTAATATGAAACAGGGATCAGTTTGACTCCAAATAGCCAAACAAAGTATTTCAGAAGAGAATGTGGGGCAAAGCTTGACATATTGCAAGTGATGTAACTATATGGCTGGATTTGAACCCATGCCTCTGAAAGACAGCCTGTTTATATCTGAGAATAGCAAGGAGAAATAAAGTAGAAGAAAATAAATATCAGATATTTAACTATTACTGGGTTCCAAGAACAACATAGTACATTACTTCTAACATCAGGCCGAGTGTCAACAGAGGAAATAAGCTGAAATTTTGAAATTAATTAAACTTGCCATGTTTCCACTGCATCCTGGTTATGTCCCAAGTAAGTATAAACAAATTTAAATATATCGAATAAACATCTGGGCTGTTAATATTGTCATATATAATCAAATTAGAAAACAGTTGCTTAGACTCAGTCAGCTTTCCCAGGTACTAGAAGCACAAGCACAAAAGTCTTAATCGTGCAAGCCAACACATGTTAGACATTACCGTATTGCAGAATTGCTCAACAAAGCAATTAAAGATTCTCTTAGAGAAAATTGCTACAAAAAGCAAAGGCTTTAGTTTTCATAACTATCTCTGCTTCACTTCCCAGGCAATTTATTTTTGAGATTTCTTTAGCTTCTGTATGCATCAGTAACTCTGCTAGTCTGGAAGACTCACAGAGCATTAGGCCCTGAAGTTTTTGTTCAGTTGAATATTCAGACATGACTTTACAATAAAAGTCTCCTGGCTTCTACTAACATATTATTAGGGATGGGGGAGCCCCAGCATCAGCAGAATCCAACATTTTTGTAATCTTCATACCTGAGAGTGATGAAAGTTATTGCTGTGCATGTCACTGGGTTCAGCTCTTCCTTTTGTCTCTCTCCTGTTCTGGCTCCAGGTCTGCTATGTCCCCTACACAGCCAGCACAGGTCAGGCTGTAATTGTTAGCTTGTGCTACAAGGCTATGTTAACAAGGCTCTCATGTTCCTGGGAACCACAGTTGTAGACATAAAAAGTCTCAAAAAAGGGATTTGTCTCTTCCTTCCACTACTGGGCCTATATTTATAGTATCCTTTTATCAAACTCTCTCTGTTAAATTATTAAAAAAAGGAAATCAGAACATCTTTCCTAGTCAAGCCGACTTATAATTTTTTCCTCCCCTAAACAGCCTTCAAAGGTCTGCACTGACACACTGAGACATTAATAGAAGTTCAGGACTTGGTCTCATGGAAAAGTTTGAAAAACAGGAGAGTAATTTTGTTTTAAATTCTTTATAACTTGCATTTCTTCTGTTTGGTTTATAAATTTGCTATGATTTCTCTTCAAATCTCCAAAAACATATTTGGAAATATTTTTGTGGAGAGGAAAATATTGTTATCATATTCTCATTTTGTTCTGCTACAATAAGTGCAGCTAATTCTGACTATGGAAATAGCAAAAGGTAGCCAGACATACTCTTACTTTTGTATCCTATCAAGTATTAAATACTAAAACTATGGTTGTCTGAAGGCCATGACACCATTCTGTGTGCTTTACAGCCACCCACATACCTGAGAATAACTCATCTGATTTCAGTAAAATTACATTTTATCTTCATTGGTGCAAATAACATTGCAATCCCGGGTAGGATTAGAAAGGTGCTTATATACTGAATGCACTTTCTGTCACTTTGGCATTACATAATTTTAAATCTCTTACAAATCACTTTCAGTTAAATAGGGAAAAAAATACACATTACTCTATTTCTGCCCTTTCTCAAAACGAGAAGCAGCTCAGTGTTTTGGCTGCAGTTAAAATCAGAGCAACAAACTGCATATTGATTGCACTGAACATGAAAATACCCCATGGCATTTGAGGTAGAATACAAGCACAACTCAAGGAATTCAAGGTCAAAGATAAGACCCAGGAATTTTAAGCTCTTTGATACCAGAAAGCTCATAGCTCCTGTGTTTTCCCCAGAAAATTTTAAAAGGTTAAACTTCTCTGCAGGTATTGAACTACCACCTTAAAATGGTAGTCTGGTAAGCATCAACTAATGATGACTATCTAATGCACACACAGTCCATTTTATTTACAAACATGTTTGGAAGAGATAAGAATGCCAACTTCTGGTATCCAGGTTCAGGGTTAAAGCTTTCTTCAGTGAGAAGTCCAGGGAAGTTGGGGACAGAAACTAACACTTCTGCACAGAAGGATGCAAAATTTTCAGCATGAGAGGGGAGTGGCAAGAAGAAAACTCTGTATGTACTTGTCTTCCCAATGTAGTAGTATATAGCTGCTCACTCGAGAAAGGCACACTGCTCTTCACAGACTTGTTTGTGCCTTTTCTCACTTTAAAAGTAGTTACATAGAATGTAGCTGAGATAAAACATTCTTACTAAAACACAATTTTTCCAAGTGGGATTGTGTGTATGTGTGTGTTTACTCCACTGCTCAGAGTTAAAGGTGGCAGAGTTGGGGCCTCTGTAAAGGAAAAGCATTTTTCTGCCATTTTTCTGTCTATATATAGCTAGCAGCTCCTGAAACACAACTCTTTGCTTTCAAAGAGCAAATATGATTTGACCAGGGAGACTGTGTTATGTTTTCTCAGCTGTTTTGATTATTTCACACTTTTTTTTGCAGCTAGTTCTGCCCAACTAGGGAGGCAGGGAGTCTGGCTCACAGGATTTCTTGGTGTGTTTCAGCAAAACAAATTGCTATGACCACTGCTAAAAAAGAGGCCTTTGGTGGTCAAGAATCTGTGATGACAGAAAAAGAAACATAAGATTCATGTCTTTAAAGTTTGGACTGGAAGTGACATTAGAGAACTGTTCCCAGAACTTGTGAAGAAAGCTGGTCATGTGGAAAAATTGTGTTTATGTTTAATGCAGTCAAAATCTTTAAAACAGCTAGTTTTATACATCTAGAGTTGCCTACATAGAAATTAAATCTGTATTCTTTTAGTATGACCTACAGTCCAAAAATATCTATTGTATATGCTTCTCTTTTTCATGACATGTGATGCCATGATATAGTTGATATTGGCGTACTATGATTCTGAGGCTTATAAGAATTCTGATATCAGTATAGGCATATATTTGCATTTTCAATGTAAATATAGTCTTATTTGTTGGAAATTTTCCAATTAACTTGATTTGCTTTCTAACTCATGTTGTCATTCTCTGTCACCATTTGATATTTCCTCATTTGTGAGCAATTCATACAAATACTCCTCTGGTTCTTTTTTAACATATCCAAATGATTAATTAGGAAGCTCAGACACTCTGTGGGAAGTTGAAAAGACACTCTTAAGGTCATCTGGTCCTAATGACAATCTGCATTTTCCCTCCCCTGAACTGGTTGCAAATGCCTTACACATGTTTGTCATAAAGTCAAACCTGCTGTTAGCATGAGAAAGTAGAAATTGAAGTTGGTGCTGTTTT
The DNA here is from genome assembly GCA_013400855.1 of Buphagus erythrorhynchus. NCBI lineage: Eukaryota > Metazoa > Chordata > Aves > Passeriformes > Sturnidae > Buphagus > Buphagus erythrorhynchus. The sequence continues at coordinate 8,156 of VZTT01061123.1, forward strand.
GCACCTGTTGTTATTCTTGTTCAGTAAGAAAAACTATGTGTGAAATACATTACTGTAATTGCCTTACTATTTGCAGAAGATTTTTCTTCTCCCAGGCAAGACTTCTGACATCATCCTAAAGCCTTTGTGGATCTAAATCTTTAACAACATAAAAAGTTTATGAGGAACCAGAATCAGAGAGAGAGAATATATAAATTTTGTGAAAGCAGCAAAAGAAAAAAAATTAAAATATCAGGCTGAAGCAAGTACCAGAGGCTGCAAGCTGACTCATGTAGACCCCATATACATATAGTAAGAAATAATAGCAAGAGGAAACTGAATGGACTAATTAAATGAAGGTCATACGTGATGAATATTTCTGATGGCATTGGAATAACGCAGCAGAAGTCAAGCAGTACACAGCATGGATCTTCATTTTAGAAAGGCTTCCTATACTGCACAAACAGTACACACAAATCAAATTTCAGAACTTCTCTGCTGAGGTAATAGTGTGCAGCTGCCAAGAACAGACTGCTAATTTTGTTTTTTAATGGCTTTAGTTGGAAAAAAGTAATAATGCAGAAAGGTATATAGGATCATCACTACAATTTACATGCATCACTTCTATAGTCATAATTCAGGAGGCTAAGAAATGAATCATCTAAGTGACAGGGTGTTGACTCAGGGATTTACCTTAGTTGGGGTAAAACTCACTACCTGGTGACTGAGGGCCACATGAACATATCCCATTGTTTCCGCTTGCAAATTTGGACTGTAGCTCTTTGATTTATAGAAAAAAAAAGTTCTATGTTAATGAACAGAAAGTAAGGTAAAAATTTCCATCATCAATGATGTTATGTTAATATGATCAGCATGGTGTAGAATTCAGGTAGCTTGGTCCATCTTCAAACACTTACCTTAATCTGATAAGCTGTTATTTTAGCAAATTCATTCATCTGTTGGCTCATCTAACTCTGTGCTTCAATGTCTGTACATCCCTAGGTATATGAGTTTGACTAAAATAAACGTAATGGAAAGGCCTGGACTCTCGGGAACAAAGAAAAGAGGATGGAATAGAAGCCCTTCCCCAAAACGGTGGCCTCCATAAAAGACTGCATAGTCCAGGGGACAAAGGCAAAATAGCAGATAAGCCCTCTTCTCCCAGTCATGTGGTAGAGAGAGAAAAAAAGGTAAAAATAAAACAACACAGCAACCAAACTTCTGCAGTCATAAAACCTTCCCTTTTCCTCCAAACAAGTACAAAAGCAATGGAAACCTGGAGTACAAAACCAGTCAAGTGCTGCCAAGATGTGCGCTCCACACCACCCAACAGGGTCTCTCCCAGTGGTGGCAGCTCTGAACCCGTGGTGTCAATTTCTCTGCTACTTGTCGGCCCCCTGGACCAGCTGGTGTCACACTGCAGGTCTGTCACCATGTGACCAAAGTTACCAAGTTGTGGGGCGAGGCAGGAGAGGCGGCTCCACAGGGCACCAAAAATGACAGCCCTGACCCCACCAGTCTCAGCTAGCGCCTGTGGACAAGTGTTTGTGAAATTTGCCCTGAAACAATTTAGGATTGTGAAATGCAGTTTCTTGGAGGCCTGTACCAGAAAAAGTGTTTAGAAAGAAAGAAAAGGCTTCTGTCTTGTGATGCCTTTGCTTAGAGAAGCAACCCTCTTAGCAGCCCTACAAGAATGAAAAGAAAGCCTTCCTTGAGTGCTCCTGACTCTAAGAGGAACCCCAACATCTCCCACCTCTGCAAAAGTGGGGCAAGACACTCCAATTCTGGTTTTGGCCCCTCGAGCTTAAAGGGACAGTAACAATCTCAGGCAGATTGGCATATGAAAGATAGGGAACACGATGTAAGAAGCCTCCAACAAAAATGACCAAACAAAAGAATTTCTAAAGCATTAGTCTGCTCAAAGTTAAACATCAAGAATAACTCCATATATGACAGAACAGTCAATCCCACAGTCTGATGAGAAAATTCAGAGGTGCATCTCTTGAACTTGCATGAAATCACAACCTTTGATCATAAGTCCTCCTGTGTTCTTCAGTATTCTTTTCAAGGTTCCTTAATGCTGTAAGAAACACTTGCAAACAATCACACAGTGCATTGGAGAATATGCTTTTACTTACAGTACTGAAAGTTTAAAGAAAATATTTGAACACTAAGTGAAGAAATTATCAGCACATTCCATATTGCCATGGTTTAACCCCAGACAGCAACTAAGTCCCACACAGCTGTTCACTCACTCCACCCCTGTGGGATAGGAAAGAGAATTGGCAGAGTACAAGTGATAAAACTCATGGGTAGAAGCAAAGACAGTTTAACAATTGACATTAAATAATAATAAGCAATAACAACAACAAAACAACAAAAACAACAGCAACAACAACAACAACAACAACAACAACAAACAATAATAATAATAATTAATGATAATAATAATAATAATAATAATAATATAATGAAGAGGAATAAAATCCAAGAAAAACAGGTTATACAAATGAAAACAATTTCTCAGTATTAACCAACCTATGCCAATTCAGTCCCTGAGCAGCTCATCGCCCCACCAAACCTTTTCTACTAGTTTTATTGCAGAGCACAATGTCATATGGTGTGGAATATCCCTATGGTTAGTTGGGATCAGCTGTCCCAACAGTGTCCTCTCCCAACTCCTTGTGCACCACCAGCCCACTCATTGTTGGGGTGAAGTAAGTAGCAGAAAAGGCCTTGATGCTGTGCGAGCACTGCTCAGCAATAACAAAAACATCACTGGATTATCAACAGGTTGTGCTGTTTTCAGCTCAAATCCAAAACACAGCCACATACCATCTACTGTGGAAGAAAGCAAAGTCAGCACATACATATTGGCTTTTGGCCCCTTTTCTATTGCTCGTGTAGAAGCTATGCTGCCTACTGGAAGTATAATAGACAAAGGATCAGTACCAATGTGTGTTATTCAGTTCCATTGACTAATTGATTCATCCAGAAATGAGACACCAGAGCTTGAGGCGTTTCTCTGCCTGTGAGTCAGGTCTCCTCTCCCAGAAGACAGCTGGGATCAGATAGTGGTTGATCAGAAACACCAGAAGAAAACCAGCAGAATTTAGACAATCACACATTAGCAAACCTAGGGTCCTCAGGGAGAGCATGATTACTAATTGCAATAAGATGAATGTGAAGTTGTTTCTAGCTTCCTCCCATGCAAAAGGAGCTAGGAACAACACTTGTCTTTTGCATTGAGGAATACTTGTGCAAAATGTAGTGGCAGTCAGACCTAGTTCCTGAGAATTACGTTTTTTCATTCTTTGGCTGCAATGATTTCTGCAGAGATCCTGAATGAAGCTGCAAAGGTCAGCTTCAGCACAAGTGATAGAAGAAGTGCTCAAGCACTGCAGTCTGGCCTGGTACAACCAAGACATGCTTCCACATGAGTTTCAGCCTTGGAGGTTTGAACAAAAGGTAGCCTAAGATCCAGATCTCCCAAATTCTGATAGTCCTAGCATGCCCATCATTCCGAAGTCAGGGTTATCAATGTCTTCTAGGAGACTCTGAATACATGCATCAATAAAGATCCCTTTGGGGACAGCCCTGGCAACAGCTATTTTGTGACTCCTTAATAGCCCTGATGTCCCTTGTCAGACAAAGTGGTGGTGCACAAAAATAGTAGGTATCAAAAGATACTAAGGGACGTAGGCATGGAGTGTTCATTTTATTGCTTTGTTAAAAGTCAGCATTTAAAACATGCCTAAAGTAGTCCTAAGTCATTTATGTTATTTTAGTCTTGCTTCAAAAGATGGTAAAAACATAAGGCAAAGAAATACATACTTAGGACTGAAAAGACTTTTGAGGAAGTTAAAATCGTGTTTCTGGTCAGAGTTTTCCTCATAATCGTATATCTCTGACATTTCTTTAATTTCTCCTTTCACGATATATATTAACAGAACTATGTGGTGATTTTATTCTGTTCTTTATTACGCCAGTGCCAAAATCTGTGAACTGAGCTTAATAATTTAGTAATCTTACCCTTTAAACTAAGAGATGTTAAAAGGACCAATGCAGCCAGGGATTTCCTCAATTATTTAATTCACCTACCTGAAAATATGATACAGTCAAGCAACAGGGCCACCATATGAACACTGATCTAAATTACATCTGTTTATTTAAAGTGTTTTGCCACCAAGCAGTACTAAAAGCAGTATTGTTCTGATTAAAGCAACAACTTTTATCCTGGCAATCTTCCTCCTCTCCTAACATACTTCAATTATTTATTGAAGGGTTTTTCTCATGGGGTAAAAAATATAATATGAAGGTTAGCTGTATTTCTCCTTTCTCTCCCATATTTCCACCACTGATACTAAATAATGTAATTGCTGCAAGCATTATAAGTTGTAAAAATCAGTGCTCAGCAGGGACTCAATCCAGCCCTAAATCTGGAGAGCATTGCAGCCCCAAAAGCTGTCAAAACACAAGTGAACAGCTTCAGTATTAGAAGAATTTTTGGCTGATGCACAACTGTCTATTTTCATTCTGTGATCTTCATATTCCTACTCCCCTTCCCCTAACAGTGGTTGGCACTGTAGACATGTCTTTATTGTGACTTAGTGGTTTTGTGGATGGTTTTGACAAGCACTGCCGGCTTAAGTACTCTTTATATGAGTTATAGCAATAAATAAAAAGCCTTAGGTAACCTTTCCCCCTCTCCAGAGCTTATTATACAGTGGTTTGGTGCAGGCAGCATATACTCTTAATTTTGCCATCTTTTATCACCTCTATCATCTTTGTTCATCTTTTATTGTGGTGATGTTAGCATTTTAGGGAAGATTGCTTTATCTAGTTGTGATATCTACAGACCTTATATCATAATGTTAGATCCCATGTAAGGTCTCCAGAAGTTGCTGCAGTTAATTCCCACACAGCCACTTGTTTGCCAGAGCTGAGCACATGCCTGGGATTTGGCACCCTCTGTGTGGAGTTTGCAGACAGTTGGTTCCCCTGTGGAATCCTCAAGCCTGTGAAGGAGGGGTCAGCTCACCTCCCGTCTACTTCTGCCATTTGAGCCCTCTGAGGGACACAGAGGGCCAGTCTATTCATCTCTGTGCCTCTCCTGATGAAACTGTCTACCCTGAAAAGAAAATTGCAAGAAGTCGCAGACACAGAAGATCAATGAAAGAAGTGTGTGGCACAGTGTAATGAAGAATATATCTGGCTCAAGGATAGGGAGCGTGGGTACTGCTCTCTGCTACAAAAATATTTCAGATCTTTTTTTCACCTGAAATGCAAAGGCATTCCTTGAACTTGGACCCAAAACCTGGGCATTCTGGTAGCAATTTCCAGCCACTAAGCTACAAAAGTCTTGTGTATGTCTGCTGTCCTTTGGTCTCTTGTCCTTAAGAAATGGAAGGAACATCTTTACAATTTGAAAGTTAGAAGATGGAAGATTTTCTTGGGCTCTGGTGTTGTTTGATTACTTTTCTGATAAGAACTTGCCACCTACCAGGCCCTTCTAATGCAAGTGCAAATAGCAATAGTCTCAGCAAGTGGAACAGTCCCAAGAATGTCGAGAAATGTGTTTGCTCTGCACCCATGGGAATCTAAGAGACTAGTTAGGAAAAAACAAAGATTTAAAATGTTCAGCACATCAGAGCTGGTCACATTTCATAGTTCTTTTTCTTTAGTTTAAAAACACTTTTAGATATTTTTATTGACTCTTTTTCCCTTTAACAGAAGCAGAAATGACAAACCTTCAGCAAATAATAATAAATTTATATTAAATAAAAACAACAAGGCAAAGGTGTGCAGCTCTGCAATGTATGATTTCTATTTGTAATATATTTAAGGCATAGAATAGGTTAATAATAAATTAATGTATTTCAGACCTATGAAGAAGTTTAACTTTCTACTGTCCTTTCCCACAAATCTGTAATATCATACTGAATGATTGTGTATTTCAGTGTAGAAATTTGGCCTATGATAACATGAATAGAAACATAAAGAAACATGAGAAATCAACAAGTTTAGATTGCCCTTCTATAACATGCCAATATAGACAATCCACATAAAACTTTTACTTAAAATTACCAATCTGGCATTTTAAAACGTGAATATTTGTATGTGTACAAAGGGGAAATTAAAGTACCAAATGTCTAGCTACTTTTTCAGAATAGCACTTTACAACTTTTAAGAAGCTATCAGGCTATTACCTATGACTAATATATCAAGTTTCAATGCAGCTTTTATTCAAAAATTAGTAGAGATAATAGTAAGATAAAAACTATCCTCTGGATCTTATAATTAAAAGGACAAGAGCCTGACAGTCATAAGAAGGGAACGTAAAGTTAATTACTTGCTTGTGTGCAGAATAAGAAGTCTATAATCTTAAGTAGTAGCCAATTTATAGGTTTGAATTCCTGAACACTAATGTATTAGGAGAATCATTTCTACTTCTGATAATTTCTTCATATAATTATGATTAGACTCTTAGCTGTAGTTTAATTTACTATGCCACTTCCCAACACGCCCCTTTCTCTATGGTTTTGTTTACCAGAGCAAAGATTTCAGGCACTAATATTGTCTGAAAGCTTACAGTAAATCTAAATAGTAAATATGTTTTACAGTCAGTTGTAGCAGAAAATAAAAAGTAATAGCGTTGTGCATCTCTTAGTAGATACAAAATCCAGTGGGGGTAAGATACATTCTGAAGTATTAGCTTTCCTCTGTTTACTCTCCGGGTAAAATTGAGATTGAATTAAAAAATAAATATTTGTGTTTTCTCCAGAAATAATTTTCAGCTGAAGTTTGGTGTCTATGGCGATTTTCCAAATTTTCCAAGTTTTCTTTTCAGTGTCAACTCCTCTGGGAGATTAAAAGAGTCAAGAGGTGTAATGCTGTAGATGCAGAACCAGAAGACATTTCCAAAGTGCTCTTGAGGATTTTTTATTTCCTACTGTATATCATGTACATCCCTACTTCCTTCCTATTGCAAATAAGAAATAGACGGATGAAAATTTATTTGAAAAAATATTTCAGGATTAAAGTAACAGTAGAAACAGAATGTATGATGGNATACTTATATTATGTATATTTTTGGTTTGATAACTAAACACTTGTGACTGGCAGTGTAGCACTATTTAACTAAAATAAACTGAGGAGGAAGGAGGAAGAGAGGGAGGAAGAAAAGGAGGAAGGAAGGAAGGAAGGAATGTAGTAAACCACCCATATTTCAGAAGGTGGTAAGTAAGTTATGAAAAACTGCAAGTTTATCAATTTTCTACAACTAACAGACAGGAGGCAAGACCTTGCTGTATTTTATTTATACCCTTAAAATTATTTCAGATAGAGAAAGGCCACATGCCTTTTGCATAATCCTGAATAATGACAAAATAGAAACACATTCATCTGTGTTTATCTCTAATCAGATGTACTGATATTTCAGCATGATTATTATAACATAGATATGCTTACTATGTCTTCCAGTAAGACTAGCTGAGCTTGCTTTCTCTGACATGCATGCTAAACTTTCTTTCCTGCCAGTAGTTAGAAATCTACAATAAGCATCACTTAATTTGCAGGACAAATTAAATCTAAGATATGTGTCAGTCCATGATGGTTACGTGAATAACACACTTTCAAAATCCTCACGTAAGCCTGAATGTCACCTTACATTGCCAGAAAATAAAAAGATTCATTTAAAAGTACCATAATGTTGAAGTCCCACAGATCTTCTTGAATTATGATTCAGTAAATACACTATTTTATCTTCTGTTTTTAATTTTACTCTCCAATTCTTGTTTTTCTAAAATTCTATGTACTATCTTATTATATCTATTCATGTAATAGTTAGACCTACTCAGCCACTTCCACTTTCATTGCCATTTATTTTGTATTTGTAATACAAATTGGATTCTTCTCTAAAATAAAGTGTTGCCATGGCATATTGATAAAATGCTGATACAATTATACCTATAGTACCTTGGATTAAAGTAAAATTAAATAAAGAAGTGATAAAATACCTTGGTGCATCTGTGTGCAATACTAAGTTATTAGGGCATAATTGTAAATGATGTCTAACACAGAAAAAATTCACATGATGGTGTGAAAATACAATTACTGAAATAACCTTTCCTTTCCCTGAACTAGACTAAGACATAAAAATATATTAACACATGGAGGTTATACTTTTAGGAATCATTTAATAATTTAGTTTCACTCTTCTACAGATGCATCCACAATTAATTTCATTACATAACAATTAATGTCATAACCAGTAACAATGGCATTACCCAGAATTTGCATATGTAGCTCTTTTGGGCTAAGCATCCCTTTGCACAATTAAGAGACTGGACCCTATAAGGGATCCCTTTTAAATTCAATAGATCTACTACCTCATGGGACAGAAAAGAGGTCTTGATCATTATTTGCTTGATCATTATTTGTATTTTGGTTAGTAAGTGATTATAATGGACTAAAAAATAGTTAATACCATTTTAACTAATGATCAAAGAGTAAGAGTAGTAGTAAGGAGACCCTATCCACTGTCCTATATGACTTAACCATACAGAAAGTGGATATTCGTTCTTCTAATAATGGTGCATATTTTTGTGGGTTTATATTTTAATAAATATTGATATATTAAAGACTTACAGCTGTTTACATAACTTTAGTACAGACTGAAGAGAGGACTGGTTTTATTCTATTAGAAGATGACTTGACAGTATTTGACAAATTTGTAAAAATGTATCCATTGGACCCACATTAAGAGGTATTTTGATATAGAATTTTAAAAATCATAAAATGAAGGCCAGTTCTCACTGGATTTATATCACATTTTGGAATAAAGATGTTGGAATGGCACTTCCTGGTATCAGAGAGGACATACTAATTTTCAGAGTAAAAGAAGGTACTTCATCAGAGAAACATAAACAATGACACAATTGCACTTTTTCTTATATTCACTGATAAAGAGTAACACTAAAAGGAAACTTACTTTTAAAAGAGAAAACATATATATGAAACCAAATAAAATTAACACAAATTTACACAATTGCACTATGACGACAGAGTGAGTATAAAATTATCTTGGAATCATTTGCAATAGCATATTCTTGCAGCTCTGTGTCACAAGATCACATTCTGTCATCCAAAAGACATCATTTTGTCTTCCAAAGCAAAGGAAGAACATGTGGGTGTGGGTTACAGCCACAGCTGCCTTACAAGTGCCTGCCTCCAAATCCATCAGTACCTGTCTTAAATCAATACCTGCCCTAATGATGGCAGCCCACAGTTTATCACTCCAGAGTAACACACCTGTGGTGTGGTAGTTTCAGTGGTCCTGTGACTCTGCATTATGTACCATTCCACTGCTGCTACTTACTGTTCATTGGTAAGTACCTATCCTTCATTATTTTTGGCACTCAGTATTGCAACTCAGCAGGGTTAATTTCTCAGCAATAGCAGTGGAAGGAGGTGTGAATCAGATAGCAAAGGATAATTTCAACTACCCACTGCCCTATCATCACAGGATCAAGCAGGAATCAGTATAGTAGATAAGGTATACTTTCTTGGAACAATTGATTTTGTGGTTCTATAATGCAATGACACATATTTGCTGTATATGTCCAAAAATGTACTTTCTGGAAACACATTACCACATTATCTTCTGCTTCAGTTTCATTGATCCTAAAACTGGATTTATGTTATTGTCTAGATTGCTGGATCTGGATCTCATTATGTATTTCTAAGAGTTGCAGTCCACTTGTAGTTGGATATAAGGGTTTGGAAGAATCCTTTTTAAAATCTTTTATTCAGGCTGAGATACAGAGCCAGAATACTCTCACAATTAATGTCTTTCCATTCTTAAATCTTGAATACTATGTCAACCAACCTGACAGCCTTCTAAAAACAGATGACTGGCTTCATGAACAAGGGGAGAACAGCAGAGAAAATGCTGCTCTCCACAGCCTGGAGAACTTCTGGAGAAGGCTCAGGAGGTGGAGATCTTATCAGTGTACATAAATACACATCGAAAGGGAAAGGAGAAAAGAGGGACAGGCTTTTCTCAGTAGTAACAACCAATGATAGAACACAGTACGATGAGCACAAGCTGAAACCCAGGACATTCTCTATGAACATAAGAAACCTTTTTACAGTGTGACAGTGGCACAACTTTTCCAGAGACACTGTGGAGTCTCCCTTCTTGGAAATGTTCAGAAAGAGACTGGACATGGTTCTGAGCACCCTGTTCTAGGTGACCCTGCTCTAAGCAGGGGATCAGACTTAATGGTCTTCTCAGGTCCCTTCTAATCTCAGCGCTTCTGCAGCTCTGTGTCCACTCCTCTTTCTTGCTCACTCACATCTTCTGTTGGTTTATACTACAGTCCATCAAAAGCAGAATAATTTTAAGAGACTTTCACTGTTCTCAGAATCAAATTAAAATATTAATTACTAAATCCTATTTTTCCAATTTGTATGCTAAATACATACATTGAATAGGAACACATGTATAACTGAGGGCACAAACAGCCCCAGGTACTGTACATTACTTATGATGGAGTTCAACACTTTTTTGTATTTAATTTCTCCTTCATCATTTAAGCCAGAGTGCTACTACTGAAGTAAAATGAAAATATTTACAGTAGATGATCAGGAGAGGTAATTATTTTAGGATCATGATAAAAAAATAATGCATAGTTTTTTGCTTTGGGAATTCATCTCCCATGTCCTGCAAAATATAGTACTGAGACAGGTTATAATGGATCTAGTTTATCTGGTGCAAATACTGTAAGATATGATTTTCCCTTCAGCTAACAAGAATTTGCTAATTATTATCATGGATGATTAAGTGTTTTGAAAGAACAGTGAGAAGGAAATTGCAGTGAAAAAAAATCATATTAGAAACTTGCAGCAACACTTATTATTCCCATTAAATATGAATCATTTATTAAGAAAAGTGACTGTAAGTGATACACATGCATTCACAGATAACCCAGTGTGAGGCTTATGAAATTAATGGGAAATAGAGCAATCTTTGTAATGTCCTGTGTAATGGCCAGATGGCTAGTCCCTGCTAATATAGAATGAAACACTTTGAAGGGTCATGGCCTTATCTCCTTGCCTCACTTCTTGTCACTGTACAGCAAACTTGGTACCATGACTTGTGTGGAAATACCCAGTTGTGTGTCTTTTCCTTGATTAGATACATTGTATAGGAAAAAGCACAGTCAGACCTGGTTAAGAATGAAGTTAGAATGACTAAAAATTAAATTAGTTGCCCTGGAAACAAGCAGAAATGCTAGTGAGTAAGGGCCATATCACAGCAGACATTTGGGTGCCTTACCTTTTATTTTAAAAAACAGGTATAAGGAACTCGAGTTAAAAAAACTGAAATTATTTCTTCAAATCCCATTTTACTGATATTATTAAGAAAGAAGATCATAGAAGGGTTTGGGTTGGAAGGGACCTTTAAAGGTCATCTGATCCAATGGTGCTGCAATAAGCAGGGATAGCTTCAACTGGATCAGGTTGCTCAGAGCCCTGTCCAGCTCTTGAATGTTCCCCAGGGATGGGGCATGCACATATGGATGTATCATGGAAATGGTAAATATAAAGATTTTTCAAAGGATATAGTGTCAAATTACTCTCTCTGCATCTAACAGAGGGAGGCCATACATCTGCAATATTGAAGTTACCTTTAAAAGAATTATGAACATTTTAGATGAAATTATGAAGATGTTTTCCCTAAGTTTTCAAGCACCACACTGAGGCTTTCTCCTCCAAGAGACAGGCAAACATCGTAATATTTGCCAATACTATGGAGGGAAGCTTTTTATACATTGAAACCACTGGGCTGTTTCCTTGCCTTTAATCCCCTATTCTCTGTACAGTTCCTGAGTAGACCTAGTAGCAGACCTAAGGACTACTGTATCTTCTATAATTTTTGATTTTAAAAAAACATGAAGAATATAAAGTAAAGCATAAAAAATAACAGCAAGACAGTCTGACTTGAGCTCATTCTAGTGTTTGTTAGGGAAGTCATATTTGGTTCTTGAGTGTGTACATCAGTAAGAGGGTGTGCGTGCCCAGGCCCCGGCAGCTCTGTGAGGGGAGGCCAGGGCTGCCCCAGCCAGACACAGCCGGTTCCAGCCAGTTCCAGCTGGACACAGCCGGTTCCAGCTGGTTCCAGCCAGATCCAACCGGATCCAACCGAATCCAACCACCCGCTGCAGGGCGCGGCTGAGCCGCGGGGGTGCCTTGAAGATTATTTAACAAAGGGAAAAAAACGCTGCACAGGAGTGAGGAAAAAAAGTGAGAGAAGCAGCCCTGAGAGGTGGGGAAAAGAGGAGAAAGATGGGAGGAGGTGATCCAGGCACCAGGGCTGGGATTCTCCTGCAGTCTGTGGAGGGAACATGGGCAGCAGACACCGACACTGCAGCCCACGGAAGACCCCACGTTAGGGCAGGGGGATACTCCCTGAAGAACTGCAGCTCATGGAGACCCCACACCAGAGCAGGCTTAACCTGAGTGACTGCAGCCCATGAAAAGGATCCTTGCCAAAGCAGAAGAAAAGAGTGAGGAGGAGGGAGCAGCAGAAAGGAACCCCTGTTTACTGACCATAGACTACTGCTCTGCATCTCCCCTGTGCTTCTCAGGGAGCAAGAGAGGAGTCGGGAGAGGGGGGAGGAAAAGTGTTGGTTTAATGTATGTTTCTCACTATCTGAATCTATTTTTATTGGCAACAAGTTAAATTACTTTTCTTCAAGTCAAACATGGTTTGTCTGTATGGTCACTGGTAAGTGATCTTGAATTTATCTCAGCCCACAAGCTCTCTCATCCTACTTTTTGCCGTCCCACTGAGGATGGGAAGTGAGTGAGCAGCTGGATGGGAGTTTGGCTGCTGGCCAAGGCTAATTCGCCATTGTACATGAGTCTTTTTCATCTTAAAATTTAGCTGAGAGATGAGCAATTCTCGAATCAAAAATAATTCCCACAAAGATTTCTCTGTAAAATCCTCATCAGAACATGAACGCTTTCCCTTGTGACAATAAAAAGGTAGACATCTTATGTCCAACTTAGATCCCTTTCTGCAATCTAATTTGGTTTAGATTTCATTACAGCTTTCTCACAATCTTTAGTTTAAGAAATAGCAGTAAAGAATAACAGGGTTATGGTGTCTAAAAACATTTCTAGCTCAGGAATTTTGTTATTAGTAAAGCTTGTCCTTGATTTCATTTGTAAATTCAGATATAAAATCTGCCTTCATTCCTTCTCTTTCATTTATGATGCCTAGATTCTTAAAAAACCAGGAGTCATTATGCTAGATTTTTTATTTATTAGTCTATATTTTGTATCTGACTCTTTTCTTCCAAGTAGACTGTTTACATTGTTTTTCTTTTTACTGTTATACACCATTTCTTCAATTTACCAAAATCATTATGTGCCTCCCAAGGCTCTTGTGATCTCTCCAGAACTGGCCTTGTCAGCAAATTTCGTCAAGCACTTTCATCTTTAATTCACTAAACACAGAGTTTCTACATAAGAAAAAGTATAAACTAGAGCTTACAGCTGGGAATTCCTCTGTGAAAATGTAAGGAAGAGGCTTCTGTTTCCATTAAAACCAAACATTTACTTTTATATTTAATTATAGTCAAAATCTGAATAAATGTGTAGCATAATATGTTGGAACTTTAGACATAAATGGAAAAGTGGTAAAGTGTGTCCAATTTTCCAGTTTTTGTAAGAAATATACCAGCCAGATTAGTGGTCTTGTATATTCCTTCATCTGGTTCCTCATTAGTGTTTCAAGACTACATTGACTACTTTAACAGACTGAATCATAAACCAGAATAAAAATAAACAAAAAAGATGTGCTTTATTATTAATTTTGATCCTTCTGCAAATGCAAAAAGTCTTGCCTTATCAAGAATTTGGGCAACCTTCCATGGCTTCCAATGCTTCTTCGTAATCTGAATCTTGAAATGATTATGAAGTGGGAAAAAAAAGGTGGGTATAGAATAAGCTCACAAAACCCAGTAATGAATACATGGGCATGTCTGTTGTTTAGGTAATCTACCCAATCTGAGAAGTCCCAATTTATGGTTAAATGCAACTTCCTTCAGCGTAAGGGCTGGTGCACACAGATTACATACCCCATTCTACTCCCCTCTTACCAGCTGCTCCTTCCTACCTTGCACTGTCTCACAACAAAATCACACAGCTGTTTGCAAGGTTTCCTGTTTTATCCTTTAAAAACCTGGCACCAATGAAAAATAACCCTTTAAAGATGACTCATTCAAGAAGAAATTGCTTCTAGCATTATTTTCTGTTTTCCACTCAATCTACTCACAGTTTAACATTCAGGATTTGTAGAATGCTGGCCTCAAGTCCATCAAAATGTCCAAAGAAAAGCTATTCCAGCTGAAGAAATTATATTCACAGGTACAGAAACTAAGGAAGTCTTCTCCAGGGACATTAAAAACAGGTTTCAATTCTCAGCAATAAACCTTGTCTCTGTGTGATCACTTCAGAAATCCACAAATCCACTCACCAAAAACTGATATATTCAGTATTCAGCAACATTAAATTTTTCCACTATGTATACGTCAAATTTCTGTGTCTATTCATCTACAGCCAACTCAACTCTATTAGAACAGACAATTAAAGGGCACATAAGAATATATATATATATTTATTTATTTATTTTTATTTATTTATATATACATATAAGCTAGCAAAAGATAAAAAATTTTGAATAACATAGGAAAACTAGACAGGGAAATGGGAACAAAGAAGGCTGGTATCATCATCAGGGTGAAGGAAATCCAAAGACCTTGACAAAAACTAAGAGTAGAAATTGGCAGCACTGCACCTTACAAATTACTTCCAGAGACTTCTACTACATATTCTGGGATGCATTTTTATATGTTTCTTAGACATGTATGACTATAACCACAGACATGGTGTGACACATATTTAAAATATAAAATATAGGATCCCTTTCAGTTAAAGTATAATGCAACAATCTAAGGAAGTGGAGAGAGCATGAAGAGTCAGCCTTATCATAGATACTTTCAGCTACTGTGATACTGTAGCAGAGATTTTAATGGAATGCAAAACACACCTAAGTATGCAACTATTTTTTTGTTTCAGAATCAAAATCAGGTATAATTTAATTTATTTCACTTATGGCCGAATTTTCCCCACACATCCATATTTGTACTTCTAAATATTTTTACCTGTTTTTTTACTATATGCATAATTTAAACCACCACCAAAAGCATACAAGAAGAAATTAGTGTAAAGAAAAATGTACTCAGAGCTTTTCCACTGAAATTCTGGTTCTGAACTGTGTCTTTGGTTGAATGACTTTTACTTTTTTATCATTCAGTAATCAATACTCCAGTCAATAATATTAGGCACTCAGAATTTTAATGATGGAATTATTAAGGTTTTCTTTGTTTCATACTGCCTAATTTTCATGGATGTTTTTAGGAGGAGAATTATTACCTGATATTCTCCTGATTATGGGATATTTCTTTCCATATCTTCTTTACCTCCCAATATTACATTTTATTCCTCTGTCTCTGATACTAACCCCATTCCCTGTTTCATTTTGGCTATAACAGAATAACTTCTTCTCTTGAAATCTATGCTAGTTTTGGGTGGGGTAGAATCACTTTTCTTCCCAGTGGCTGGTATGGGGCTGTGTTTTAGATTTGTGGTGAGCACAGGGTTGATAATACAGATGTTTTTGTTATTTCTGAGCAGGGTTTGCACAGAGCCAAGGCCTTTTCTGCTGTTCATACTGCCACACCAGTGAGGAGGCTGAGGGTGCATGGAAGGTTGGGAAGAGACACAGCCAGGACAGGTGACCCAGACTGAACAGAGGGATATTCCAGAGCATCATGCTTATAAAGTGGAGGGAAGAAGGGAGATGGGGGGGACATTTGGAGTGATGACATTTGTCTTCCCAAGTAACCACTACATGTGATGGGACCCTGCTCTCCTGGAGATGGCTGAACATCTGCCTGCCCTTGGGAAGCAGTGAATTTATTCCTTACTTTGCTTTGCTTGTACGTGTGGCTTTTGCTTTTCATATTAAACTGTCTTTGTCTCAGTCCAATAATTCTCTATCTTTTACCCTTCAAGTTCTCTTCCAAATCTTGCTGGTGGGGGAAACAGCAAGTGGCTGCCTGGGGCCTGGTTGGTGGCTGGGACTAAACCATGACAACATCCCAAATAATCTGCTTAAAACACATTCGTTGCTACAAATGAAATAAAATGACAGAATCTTCCTCTGTTGGTAAAGCAAAGCTAGCAGTATAATCTTTGTTGTCCTGTTGGATGCAGGAAGATGGCTGCACTTGCAGTATAATGATTTGCGTCTACTTTCATTCAGATAAAAGCAATCTTTTTTTCTCTAAGTCTATGACAAATTTATATTATGAGTCACTTTCTGTAAGGTCACTGTAGATGCATTACATCACAGGGAGAGGTACAACTCAGCATTGCATTTCTGTATTATATCACTGGAACAATTCTGCCAAGTTTTGTCAGCAGGATGAAGGGTCAGGTTCAAAATCTGTGAGTTCTTTGTAAAATTACAAAACAAAACCAGATGAGTATTCATTCAAGCACCTGGGAAAATGAAACCCTTCCTCTCAAGGCCAAAGGTAGTCAATACTTTTCTCTTTTCAATACTTTCTTTTTAATTTTTGTGCATATAATAAACAAAAAGAAAAGAAACCCAAAGCATTTACATTAAGGTGAAAGCACAAGCAGCCAGGAGTTAACAAAATGTATTGTATAAAGTACATAGCCCAAAATTAATTTTGACAATAAATGTTTTCCTTTGCTACTTTTTGTAGTGACACAAGTATTCATTGAATAAATGTCCTGTTGACATACTTACCTCTTGGTTTTATTTTTTTTGTGACTTGGATTTATTTATTTTAGTCAGCGAACAGCCAGACTCAGGAATTCACTTCCATGGGTCCATTTCGAGCCCCTCAATGGAAAAACCCAGTGGCTTCTTTGGACACAGCTCTTCTGCTCTCATTAGCAGAGCTTTAGTACTAAAATATCTAATTTATGATCAGCCCAGAGCCATCTTGTATATGGTCTGCTCAAACAAAGGACAGAGGATCTTTCTAAACCTACTCCATAAGTGGACTACACCCATTAAATGACCTCTTGACCACTTCTTCAAGCATCTTTGCAATAAACTGGTGAACCATGAGAATCTACTTTCAGATGTTTAAATGCTGTGCAGAAAATTGTTTGTATTTTTTCCCCAGTAAGCTGCTGTAGATAACAATCTGTAACAATTTGCAGCAAAGAAATGCCCTTTTATTTTTCATGCCAAAACGATGCTGATTTTATCTCTGTGCTTATTTTGAGAACTGGTTTAAATTCTCATTCAGCTCTTGATGCAGCCTAGAGCATCAGCAGAATGTGTCTTCCCTGTGATTTCTCCTCTTGATTCAGCTGTAAATTGCAGAGTACTCATTTGGTTTTGATCCATGAAAACAAATGGAGAAAAATGGTCCTTAGCCACCACACATTTGTTTCTTCTGATTTCTTTCAGCTGTGTCTAGAAGCTAGAAGATGGCAAATCTAGTTTCTTTGTTAGGTGTAGAAGAATGACTAGTGAAAGCTGAAACACTATCAGCCTTTAAGCCCTTTAGATTGGACATGTAGAATCAATTCTGAGGTTTGGTGCTTGTATTTGTTGGTTCATACTCCAGTTGAGGATCTGGACCATAGTCTAAATTAACCAAATGTGATCATCTAATAGGCATAGCAAAAGAATAGAAAACTGAAATATCATTATTTTAAGTTTCCACTGAGCCATAACCCATATAACCTGATACTAGAAATGCAGTTGAGAGCTTTCTATCAAAGAAGGTAATTTGTCCAAGTTAAAAACAAAGTTGCAGTTGGTTTCAGTGGTAAAGACCAAACCATAGATGTTTAAATCTTAGAAGTGAAATTCTGTTTCTGTTTGACCTCCTAGATGACCTGAGGTTATAGATGATTTGAAACAGATGATGCAGAAAGAAAAACAACGATACCACCAACAGTTAAAGATTGGGAATAAATTGAGTTTGTTTTTTTTTTTCCATATGTTCTTCAGGAGGTAAAGGCAAGGTTCTTGGACTCACTAATCAGAAAATCTGTTCTACTTGATGGACAGTTTAATTCTTCATTCATTACTTGCCTTCATTTGGTTGGTCCTTGTTTGATAATTCTTTTTTCTGTGTAAATAAAATGAAATAACATGAAGCAAAAGAAATAAAGGGAGTTTTAAAAAATTATTTCCTTAAAAGTTCTTCACTTACACCTTTTGCCATTTTGTAACTCTTATTTATTCATATTTTCTACATGATACATCATGAACTTGTGTATAGAAATGAGAAATAAGTCACTTTCAAATCTGGAAAAAGATGTCACTCCTGAATAATAACAGGTCTCTTCCAGAAAGTAAGAGCAAAAAAAACAAGACTAAAAACTGAAAAATTATGGTTTTGGTTAAAATATGTTAACAAAATACTGATTTAAAATCAGAAAAGCCAGGAGATGTTCATAGTTTCACTAAGTTTCAAAAAGTCAAAGAGTAGACATTTTGCTTGAAAGCTGTCCAACCCTAGAATATGACAGGTTCATCCCAGTATGGCTGCATCTGTTAGTACCCAGTAGAGGGCCTAACAGGAAAATCATATGTCTTAAGTTATTTCTGATTTATTAGAAACATAGCTCTGCATCCATTCTGGCTGAAAACTTCCAATACAGAAGGACAAGGTCCATCAATACAAGATCTTTGATAAGGATTCTGTTTGTTAGATGATCAAATGTTGAATATTCTGTTTTGATTTAATAAAAGGGATGTTTCTGCTATCACCAAACAGTATCTATTCCTTCTTTGCTGATAATCACAAAAAGCCTTCCTTCTATGCTGTTTCTCTTTTTCTGCAGGGTGACACATTTCCTATGATTTTTTTCCTGATCTATTTCCCTCTTTTCTAAATAAGCATGAAAAGCTATCAGGAAGATTGAAGAGGAGACATGTTCTATGAACCATATTTAGCATTGTATCTCTTCCACCATATCTATCCAGAACTTCTGAGTGACTCAGAATGTGGATGAAACCGTAAGTTTATGAAATGAAAAGGTATCATGTGTATAAAATATGAGAAAGCTGGTAGAATTGACAGAAGCAATTGTTCTTGTCACATGAACCACTTTGCATGTAATTCTGTGAGAATTTTCAAGTGTTCTCAGGCTGCAGTCCATTGGCCTTTCAGCTCCTGGTAGAGATGGCTTGCCAACTGTTCTGCATATCTGTAATCACTACATCAGAATTAATAAACTTCTGCAGAAAAAAATGGTGTCAGTAACCTTCCTTCTCCAAAATAACACCCCATTCTATTGAAGAGCATGACTCCACAGTAATTTAAATAATTTTGGATTGCGGAGGACTGTTAAAGCTATTCAGGTCTAAAGTCTTTTTGCTGTCTTGACATTGTCTTCATTCACAACAGAGGGCTACTTTTTTTTTAAAGCGTATACAACCTATTGAAGCAAGATCTTAAGAAAACTCTCAAACACCTAAAAATTCTGAAAAAACTACTGAATGATGTACAACATTTCAGTGTGTAATTCTGACTTTGAAGATAATTTTATTAATTTATTACATATTATCTTTATCTCTTTTTTCAGGTAGCACAAGATCTATGCAAATCTTACTGTTGTTGATTCTCATCTTGGTTATTCAGTTGATCCCACACTTCTCCAACTCTTACCTCCCTTTGCCAATAACAAGTGACAGAATTAAAAATGTTGAAGCATGGTCTAAATTTTCAAGAATGGATAGTGATTTAAGATTGCTGAAGCAGCTGGGAATCAAGCACATGAAATTTTATATATGCATGAGCTAGCTTTCAATCAGTGAACTGCTTAATGTTTTGGGGAAAAGCTTAAAAACAACACAAGAACTGGATCATTCAAAGGATGCACTAGAAAATTCTGAAATACAACTGAGCTTATCTTTTCAGTTCTTTATTCTCATTCTGAACTGCTATGCAGTACAAATTTACCATACTGACAGTAGTGGCAATATCAGGATATAGACAAAACAACAATAGACCTCATCATTGTGTTGCAAGTGCCAATAGCTAAAATTAGAGATCAGCATAGTTAGCAGTCCAGTCCAATCCATTAAGGGACTAACTTTCTTAAGGATAGAATTTTGCAAAAACAAACAAACCCAAACCAAAAACAAACCAACAAAAAAAGGCAGGGGTGTACCAGGTAAAAACATAGCATCTCTGTTTGATATCCCTTCCGGGTTTTAAATGCAAGCAAATTAGAGTAGCAGTCTTTTCAAAGCAGAGAACAATAGTTGCTTGCAGAGTTTTAATTCACAATGCTAATATATTTTTAAAGGTTTTTATTTTTACAGCATGGAAAAAATATTTCCTGTCTATCTCCAGCAACAGGAAAGAATTGTGGCATTTCGTCAGTGCAGAAAATAAAGAAAGAGTAGAGCTACATCAGTATTTGGGAGCCATGGAAAGCGTACTTCTAGACACTTGAAGGAATGTAAATGGATTTGTAAGGCATCCCCTGTTCTTTTCTTAAATCGGTTTGGCATGAGGAAGGGCTGGGGGCTGGGACTTTTCCCCTTTTCTAGACCCACTGAGATTGGCATCCCAAAGATGGATGCAGGGAAAAATCCACACTGATGGCATTTATTTCAGACCCTTCTGACCCTGGTAGAAAGTGAGCAACCACCTCAGTTCCACTGAAAATTCACCTCCACCCAAATTTAGGAGCACATTAGATTCCTTACATTTATACACTCAGCTAAGATGACTGTTATCAGATGGCTGAGTTATCTAATCACCCAGGACTTTCACTTTCAATGATGAAAAGAAATAGGTGTCTACAGTAATTCAACCTTAGATAAGAACACAGATCAGAGTGAACTGCCTTCTGAAAATATCTGTCATTTCCTCTCTTCATTGAACAGCAAAGTTCCGCAGTTAAGCAGTTGAAATTACGAGAGGTAAATCTGGGCCTATTAGTCCCAGAGGCACTACAACCTTAAAAAGTACCAAGGGTCTGCTTTAAATTTCTGCTAAAGGAGTACCATGGTTTTGCTATTCTGCTTGTACATGGTTAAATTGTTCTCTTAACGATCTTCTTTCTGGTTAATAAAATTATAATTTAAAATTCTATTATTTTCTTACATTTCTCATTTTATGCTTTATACTGGATACTAACCACATGTGTTACTTGAAAATACAATACTATTAAAAAGTAATGGTAGTACAGGATAGGATCTTCATTTTGTGGGACAAAGTGCTAAATAATAGCAATCCATTTTACTAGCTGAGATAATCTGTAATTGTAACAGCTCTTGTTAATAGAGAAGAGAGATGATTCTTTGACAGTTGGATCTAACATGTTCACATAAAATTGTGTTTGACTCCTTTTTGAAAGTTGACCACTAGTGAAATAAAGTAGCTGATTGAAAAAAATTGATAACTTAAATTCAGTTGTCCAGGTTTTTCATTATAATCTCAAAACTCAGTCCAGAGGGTTGTCTCCATATGGAAGAAGGAAAACTCACTATCTTAGAGAAAGTCTTAATGAAACCAATGACTGTTAGATTAGATTTTTCACACTAATCTGGTCTACCCTGATTTACGACACCCATTTTTTAATTACCATAACAGTTTCTGGGAGATGATAATCAACTGGGCAAGCGGTGAGAATACATTTAGGTTTTTCCAATTCACAGCATTGTTGTTGATAAAGAACCTCACCAAATAACTTGGTTTTCTCCACGTGGAAGCAAGTGACATATTTTTGGTTCTTCAATCAGACTGCATCAAATAATTCATATTTAAAACAAGGATTTTTTCACTCATACATTCTGCAGCCTACTACAAATAATAACCAATAAAAATATTTACTGTTCTCACAGAACTTTGTGGATGATGTGTTTGTTTAGGCACTTTTACAATTTAACGTCTGGATTGAAAAAACACATTACTGAAATAATAGTTCTCTTTAACTGAAATAATACTGCTCTTTGACACTCTCCAAAATTATGAGCATAGTCAAGAAATCACAAAAGTTTTAAGTTTGGATGGCATCTCTGGAGATAGCCTAGTCCAACTTCCAACTCAGGATAGGGCGCCCAGGACTGACTAATCTGGACTCTATGATGGGAGCATCTGCATGAATGGCTAAAAAAGAGCAACTGATGTCCTTTCCCTGGACCTCTGTAAGGGCTTTGGCATGGTATCACACAACATCCTTGTCTCTAATAGGAGAAATGGATTTGAAGGAAGATATATTTGATGCATAAGGGACAAGCTGGATGAATGAACACAATGAGCTGCAATCAGTGATTCAATGTCCAAATACAAAACAGTATCAAGTGATGTATCGCCACATCAGGACCAGTACTGTTCAATATCTTTATTAGTGATACAGACAGTGATCAATAAAATCTCTTCAGTAAGAAACTTGAGGATCAGCACCTGTTTTCCATTCTTTTTTCATAAATATCTGGAGAATGAGATTGTAACATTATTCTACTTGTGCTACAAATACTGCAAATCTATGTGCACCCGTGCACTTCCATTTACCTGCATAAACATAAAAGATTAATAAACAGGCTAACTTATGCTCATCTTGAATGGAACTGGTTTTCTGATCCTTACTTATTTTTTGCTTTCAGAACATATTACTGAGGCTTGCTAACAAAGCACATGCTTCACTCACCTCGTGCTAGCCTGCATAAAAATGAGTGATCTGCTATTGCCTACTGTTAATGAAGTCGACTGTATTACTTTATTGCTTGTTGTTATACTTTAGATTTGCATAGCTTCCAAAATGTAGTCTCATCCCTTAATTCCAAAGGGTTAATTTGTGATTCATCTTATCTTTTTTTTTCTACTTAAAGTGATAGAAAATTGGAAAATAATCTCTGTTCAGACTCAAGTTGGTAAAAACACATGGTTGTCCATATACTACCGTTAAAGTACTTTAAATATAGGAGAAGTTTACCCAGGTCCATTCACATATGCTAAGAAATTCCTGCTTAGAGCTTTCTCTCAGTAAATCTAAATAAAACTTCATAGATTTTTTTTGTCTCTTCTCATTTGTCCTGTATTGTGGCTGTTTAAGTAGAATCCTTGGACTGCATAATCCCTATCTGTAAAGTCCAAAAACGTCTGTACCTAAAAAATCCATATCCAAATTTTTTTTCCAACAGTTATTATGCACTGACCCTCTGAATTTAATAGACATCACGAAGTAAAGAATTACATCTACAATGCAATGCATCTTTATGGCATTTTTCAAAGTACGCTCATAAACCCTGTCACTCAGTCATAAAAAACATCTGGTTGAGTAGTGAACAAACTAGCAAACAATTTTAAGCTGAATTTCCAGAATGTTCCCCACAAACCCTTTCTATTAATGAAGTTTGTCTGTCATCTCAGCAGTGTCACTTGCCAGCATAGATTCACGAGGCCATAGAAGGCACATGGCCTCTTCCAGCTGCAACAAGGCTGAAGTGCATGGCCACAAAAAGAGCTAAGGATTTCTAATACTCAGGCTCTGAAGAGGTTTTATTTTGTTCCAATTTTTGTCAAGCCTTTATATAAAAATAAAGGCAGGTGACAGAATCAGAGTAAATATAAAGTAGAGAATACTTTTCCTGCTAGCAAGTAAGCAGTCAAGGAGTTAGCTGAGCAGAATGATCCTACATCAAGTTAGAATGAGCGGCTGGAGATACCCAGTGTACCAGAGTCTAACATGCACTTAAAATTCTGGCTTTTTCAGCTTTGAACAAGAATTGCTTTTCATCTACAAGAAAATTGAGGAGACAGGACACCACCACTTTAATTTACCACAATAGCAAGTGTGGCAATTTTAATTCCCAGAGAGGTTTGAAGAAATATTAAAGATATATAATTTTATTTTGGATTCCTAACTCTTGTCTTTGGGGATAAATCTTTGATCACCAGCAAGTCTCACAGAGAAAAAAACATGTTTTCTACTGGGATCAGCAATGGCCCTGTTTTATTTACATCATCATGCAATTTCTGGATGTTGATAGTCCAAAACTGAGAAGGCCACTGTGATCTCTGAAATCTAGCAAATCTGTGACTACCAGGTTTACCTGAATTTTCATGTTTTCTTTATCTAAACTTTTTCTTGTACCGAATTCATTCATGCCTTACATCATAATCCAAATTTTACTCACCTCAGTCTTTAATCTTTAGATTTTGTTATAACCTTGCTTGCTAGATTTGGAAAGATGTCATCCAGCAGTTTTCTATTCCTTATGTAGCTACTCACAGACAAAAGTCAAGTCTCTCTTTTGCCTCTTCTATGGGCAACTCATCTCAGCACACACCAGAAAGATCTGAGCAGACTTTACATTAGTTATTTTGAGCTCATTCTTACACAGTCTGCTGTGGAATCATGACCTGATTTTCCTCTACAAAATTCTGTTTCTAGAGTACAGATGTGCATTGTCAATGACTTTTTCAGTCTCTTGTTGAGAGTACAGTATCAAACATAGTAAGATTTTAGAGGAAACAAACATTTTACTTTCTATTCTAGAATTATGAAGTTTTTGATTCTAAACCCAAACAATTGATATATAAATACTTTTTACTTTCAATGTTTTCTTTTTTGGTTTTGTTTTGGTTTTGTTTGGTTTTTTGTTTATTTTTATTTGTTTGGTTGGTTGTTTTGTTGTTTTTTTTCATGAGGAGGAGGTGTTTCATTTACAAAACCTTTTTTCCTTTCTCAGAATTCCTGCCATCCCCTCAAAGTTGTCAGTCTATTCAGATTGATTCAACAGCTATTAAAATAAGTTGGAAAATTAGGCTCATCTTTGGTGGATTTCAGATCAAAAATAAAAGTCACTACTTACTCTATGATGCTAAGTTACAGTGTGAGTTTTGAGTACAAAGAAAATTCATTTCACCTAAAATCTGTGTCTAAAAAAGTTAGATGTTTAAGTCCGACTCAGTTACTCCCTTTATATATAGTGGTATATAAGAAGTATCTTCACCAAATGACTCAAAGCATCATAAAATAGGTGTCTAAGATGAGTTAGTTACCTGAGTCACCCTCTCTAAGTATATTTTTTTCTTCACTGACTATAGAAAGGATTATTATCCTGGATTTAGAAGAACAGCTTTTAGGTATTTCAGGAATTATTCGGGTGCCTATACAGAGATGCTGAAGATTATCTGAGCTATCCTCATGGAGCCAACAGAAACAATACAGAAGTGGAGGCCTACATCCATCTGCAGCACTCTGAGCACTCAAAGGTGAGTCTCCTGAGGTTTTGGGAGGGTAATTTGACCAGAACCATGAAGGCCATGAGCATACTGGATGTATTCAGATGCAGGTTTGTGTGCTAAACCAGCCACTGAGCATAAATATGCATAGGTGTGCAGGTCAAAGCAACTTAATAGGAGATAAAAGCGAGGGCAGGTTTCCTCAAGATCAGTGCTCCACAAATACAGTTGTCCTCTGAGTGGTGATATTACACAGTGCTGTGCTCTGCAGATCTACTGGTCACTACGACTGCACTACATATTAGTTAAACTTGAAGCATATAGAATCAAGCATTAGAACTTCAAAAGCTCTGCCTTATCTAGCTGATTTCTTGAGAAACCTACATTTCTTTTAATCCACCTTTCCTGAATTAAATCACCAAAACAGTGAAGCAAGGATGAAAAAGTTCTCTCATAGTTCAAATAAATTGTCTGATCACTGGAATAATGATTAATTTTTTCCCTTTTCCTCCTTCCTTTCTGCTCAAAAATAGTAATTAAGTCAAAGTAGAAGAGTTTTGCATTTCCTTCTGGCAACAAGAAGAATGAGATTAAATGGACATTTTTTGGTCTCTCCCCACTCGGGGAGGGCCAGTTCTGGCTTAGGCACTTAAATCAGGGACCTGATGAATAAAAATCAGCTTTAACTCAAGATTATTGCTTGAAGCTATGCTAAGGCACATGGAGGACAGGAGGTGATTCGAGATAGCCAGCACAGCTTCACCAAGGGCAAGTCTGCCTGACCAACCCAGTGGCCTTCCTTCAGTGGAGTGACTACATAACTGGACAAAGCAAGAGCTTTCCAAATTAGAGAGAGATGGACGGACTGTTAGATGACTAACAAAGTGATTGGAGAGTCACATCCAGAGGGTAGTGGTCAAAGACTCAGAATCCAAGTGCACATCGGTGAAAAGTGGTGTCCCTCAGGGGTTCATACAGGAACCAATAATATTTAGTATTTTAATTAATGACATAGACAAAGGGATCAGGTGCACCCTCAGCAGATTTGCAGATGACACCAAGCTGAGTGGTGCAGTGCCACTCCTGAAGGACAGGATGCCATCCAGAGGGACCTGGACAAGCTGGAGATGTGGCCCATGGGAATCTCATGAGGTTTAACAAAACCAAGAGCAAGGTGCTGCACCTGGGTTGGGGAAACCCCTGGTACCAACACAGATCCAGAGCAGCCCTGCTGAGAAGGATTTGGGGATGCAGGGGGGGTGAGGGGCTGGACATGACCCAGCCATGGGAACTCACAGCCCAGAGAGCCAAACGTGTCCTGGGCTGATCAAAGGCAGCGTGGGGAGGGGATTCTGCCCATCTGCCCTGCTCTGGTGAGAGCCCACCTGCAGTGCTGCATCCAGCTCTGGGGTCCCCAGCACAGGAAGGACATGGAGCTGTTGGAGCAAATCCAGAGGAGGCCACAAAGATGATCAGAGCAGAGGGATGAAGCACCTCTGCTGTGAGGAAAGGCTGAGAGATTTGGGACTGTTCAGCCTAGAAAAGAGATGGCTTAGAGGTGACCCAATTGCAGCCTTCCAGTACCTGAAAGGAGCCTGCAAGAAAAATTGAGTGGGACTTTTAAAAAGGGTATGTAGTGTCAGAAAAATGGGAAATGGCTTCAAAATAAGAGAGAGAAGGTTTAGTTTAGATATTTGGAAATACTCTTTACTTTGAGGGTGGTGACACATCGGAACAGGTTGCCCAGAGAAGCTGTGGACACCTCATCCCTGGAGGTGTTCAAGGCCAGGTTGGATGGAGCTCTGAATAATCTGATCTAGTGGAAGATGTCCCTGCTCTAGGCAGAGGGATTGGGATTGGAACTGGATGATCTTTAAAGTCCCTACCAACTGAGGACATGGTTTGATGGATTGGAGTGTATCTATTGCACTGAGGTACCCAACCCCATGTGCATTACTAGCCCATCTCAAATGTATTTAAAGTGCATTTGATTAAACTTCTTTCTCTGAAACTTAAAATAATACATTTGTCTCACATCTATGATGAATTAAGAGCATGTAGGTGGCAGCATACAACAGATGATTGACAATGGAGGTCTCTGCAGAGATTACCTGCTACCAACCTTGAAGGAATTCAGTTCAGAATTAAGACACCCAAATGCAGGTGTTTACACATAAATGTCTGTAGGTCTGCTATTTCTCAAATTTTCCTTATATTCAATGGACTATTAGTCAATAGAATCAATCAAAATTAGAAGTTACTCAGCTCACCATAAAATAGGTATCTGGTGGTATAATCTGGAGTTGAATTTTGAACACTATCACTAAATATCAACAGTTGAGGTGATTATTTGTCCATTCTGACTGCAGAGAGATCCTAGACCAATAAATTAGCTCAGAAGCCTAATGCTTACATGGCTGGAATTAGACGAGATCAATCTACTGGTTTTATTGCAAGCTTTTTCCTTTGTCTCACTCTCATATTCATCCATTATTTCTGCAAATTTCTCTACTACATTGTGAGTAAACTGCTAACATTGTTAGCAGTGGTTGAAAAAAAATAGGGACGTATCCTGATTGTTTTAATATATTTTCTCAAGTTTCTCTAGACTATTTTCAAAAGGAAAGAGGTAAACAGGTCTTGGCTTCTCAATGGAAAAATAATCTGATAAAGAGCTGTTTTCCTAACATGTATTTTTGGTTGCTCAGGACAGTCAGACTAAGGGAAAAAAAAGTATTTGAAAGCAAAATGACTTGTAATGATGAATCACAGCTGAGAAAGGGGATATACCAAATCAACTTCTTGGCTGTATTGATTTCAGTGTACAGACAGCTCAATCTCTGATGTAATGGGAAGCACTGTCCATGGCACTTCCCTAAGGACTAAGAGGCTTTATGCTATTACATGAATGTCTTGTAAATGAGGATGAGGATTAATTTTTAGAACTCTGAAACAAATACTCTAAGTAAGTTTTGCTCTCTCACACTCAGTTGGATCTGTTACATAGTGACTCCCACTACTTTATTCTCCAATTTGCAGTAAATTGGCCCTGACTTTTTGAGAGTTGGCCTTATCTCATGTAACCCACAGATAAACTATTTTATTTTGTATTGTTTTTCTAAATTAAAAGAGAAAATTATACAAATTAAAGTCCCCCCAAAGTGTTCTGTTGAAATATGCACCTAGACATGCTGAGTTGGGAAAAATATGAGCTCTTGATCCTTTTCTCAAAATCTGACATAGAGACCTGAAGTCAACAAATTTTGTTTTCAAGAGATACAGGGTTTAGGATTGTGTCTTTACTATTGGAAAGCCATTGATTAAATTAAATACAGTACACTTTGAGATCTAGTCAAATCAAGCACAATGCTTTTCCACAAAGAAATTCTAAGAGTCCACTGTTCCCTTAATGATGATAGTATTCAATTATATATGTACCATGTATAGCACCTTCATGCTGAAATTCACAATATCCATTTCCTGTCTTTGTCTTTCTTCTTCTTTGTATACAATTTAGGGAGTGGAATATAATAATATGAGCTGTTGAGAGCACTAAATCTCCAAATAAAATGTTTCAAGCAGCATGATTCTTATTGGGTCAGCATTACTAAACTCTGACTTGGATATCCCATACAAATGCAGGCTGTTCAATTATAGGTTCATGTTTGATATTGTTAATGTAAATATATTTTTATGTATGCACAAATATGGAACAATGGCACACAGAACAAAAGCCACATGCTACTTAGATTAAGCCTTTATCTGAGTTAAAATCATTGTGTTATCCTGAAATTTGATAATTTTTCTTTTGACTGAAACATGGCATTTTTTCTTTTTGTTTAATGTTTTTTGGTAGGTGTCTTGTTAGAGAGACTGACAAGGCAGACTCCCACAGAGTAAATTAAAAACAAAGAGCATTTTTCATTTTGACACAGATATTTTTAAAATGAGATACCAACATAGCTATGTTACTCTTAGTCTTTCATTTATAGCATGAGTTGTCTTTCAGTATTAAAGCAAATATAGCTGAAATTCATTCAACATGCAACAACAGCCTTATGCTTCTATCACTCCACAGGAACCATGATACACTTTCAGAATTGCATACAGCTTCATATAATTATGTTACTAAATCATTCTTTTAAGACAGAAATCGAATCTTCATAGCGATCTTCGTGTTTAAACAGGCTGGGAAATTAAAATGAATGCTCTTTGGAGAACAGCTGAAGAATACACTAGGAAATCCCAGGTGAGCTTCTGATCATGCATGAGATTCAGCATGACTGACAGGCTTGTTCTTTCTTCATGTATGATGCATATAAAAGATCCTGTTGGGTGACTTCAAACAGTAGGTAAAATCATTCAGAAGTTAGGAGACACAGATCTGTAGGAGTTTCTGTATTTATGGCACTATAATAAGACCACATGTTTGGCATGGGCATGGAATTTATATTCTGATTAAAAATCTACCATATTAAAAATATATAATAAAGAAAATAAATCTTAGTAAAGTTATGGACTGGTCAACACCTGACAGTTGCCATTTAAACCTTAAACTGTGCCCACAACTGTCGCTTTGCATACATATCACACAGAATGGAGAGATACTGTTCGACTACTGTTTAAAAATTATCTAACAAAATTCATCTTGAAATATAGCATGGAAGACCAGATATTTACAGCAGCATGAGACCTTTTCTCCCCACATTCAGTGTGTTATGCACTTGTACTCAAAGACAGTCAAAAGTGCGTGCAAGAAAGTTGCCTCTTACATAAAATTTCTTAGAAAAGTTAAGATAGCTACAGAAAAGGAAGGGATTCTATAGTGATTTTACATTAGTGTCACCTTCATTTGAATGCCACAGTAATCCAGTATTACTACTTAGACTGAGTAATCTTGTAGGAACTTTGTCTTCTGCACCATCACAGATTTGGACTGAATGAGAGAACTTTGGGAGAAAAGACCTTGCTAAGTATCTTTATCCTGATACAATTAATAACACTACTACAATATTTTGGCCTTGACTATTCACTTACTTTAAACTTTTAACTTTAAACATTTAAACTATCTTCTTTGCAACTCAGATACCTAAAACCTTGAATTCCAGTCCTTGAATTCCAGTCCTTGCAGTAAAAAGCAGATAATAATTATAACACTTTTTCTAAAATGCTGTTAAATATTCAACTTTTCCATCTCAGAAAACCTCCAATTTCTAACAGGAGAAACCAGTGTTGTAAATTTTCCAAGAAATAACTTCCACATGGGCTATGTTGAACTTTTAAATGTTTGCCTTTCATTTCATTATATTAATTATGAACTTGCAATACTTCAGCTTCCAAAAATGGCTTGACCTGAGCACAGGACTTCGCGAGATGATGAGCTAAGATTTTGGTAGACAAAGGGGGAAAGAACAAGTGTGGAAAGATGGCTAGGAGTTAATTAGAGGACACAGAGAAGTTATATTTACATCTTAAGAAGTTATAATGGTACAGGAATTTTAGGGTAAAATACAGTTACTGCTCCCTGTCTGGAATGCAGCTGGCATGCTCCAAACCTATTCCACAGTGATTCCCATATACACACACCTGCTAAGGGGCTGGAACAGAGGGTGGAGCAGAGTGGAGACACTGTGGCCAGGCTCTGTTGAAATCCTTGAAGGGAAAGGAACCTGATGGTATTTAGCAGCTGATAAACCACATAACACCTGTCAGCCAGGGCAGGTAGGGGAGGAGATGTCCTGCTGCTGAGCCAACAACTGTGGTGAAATCTCTCTCCTCAGATGAACTTGGTTCACTCTACCCTAATTGTAATATTAACACACACCTCCATCCCAAAGTTACTCATCTCCATGGTACAACAACTCCTCACTGGGCAGATGCTCGANTGGTACAACAACCCCTCACTGGGCAGATGCTCGAAATTCTTTTTGACTGTATCTTTAAAAGCAAAGTGAGAAAATTTTACACCAATCAGTAACAAAGATATACATACAACAAAGATATACTGGAGTCACTCAAGCTCCACCTAAACATAGAGAAATAGCATAAATCAAGTTGAGAATGGGGGGAAAGTTAGGGAAGACTCAATTTTAACTGCTGGTTCAGTCGATGTGGTGAGCCTGTCTTCTCCCCTGCAGGGATGCCTGTTGGGTAAGAATCACACTCTGTGCACACTGAACATATTATTGGGGATTAGAGATTGTCCATGTATTGCTTTGAATATATTTTTGCAGTCACAT